>LPNX010273440.1:417376-486128 GCA_001517045.1 Pseudotsuga menziesii
ACATTCATAAAGGCACATTTTACATCCATGTGATGTAGCTCCCATTGCCTTGATGCTGCAATGGCTAGAGCTAGCCTGATTGAATCCATCTTTGCCACTGGGGAAAAAGTCTCATTGTAATCAATGCCATGAACCTGTGAGTAGCCTTTAGCTACCAATCTATCCTTGTACTTCAGTGGTGAACCATCAGCAGCAAATTTGGTCTTATAGACCCACTTACACTGTACTAGTTTTCTTCCTGAAGGAAGATCCACTAGCTCCCATGTGTTGTTCTTCTGTAGCGAGTTGAACTCCTCATTCATGGCATCTTGCCATCTTGGATCTCCTACTGCTTCTTCATATGTTTGAGGATCAGAATCCACCATCAAATAACATCTTTCAGCAAACTCAGGATCCTTCATGCACAGACCACTCTCAAATTGAGATCTAGTCCTCCTTGGGTCATTTGGATCCCCAGCTAAATGTCCTGCTGAATGTAGTGTCTTGGCTGCCCATTTAGGCCTTGTGGGGATGTTTGGGTCTGCAATAAAGTCATCTACATCAGACAAATCAGAATCAGCATGTTCAACAAACGTTTTACTTACTTCTTGAGGTTCAAGTGGTGAAGAGGCTTCACCAATCTCCACTTCTGCAAGGGGTTCTTCTTCAAACTGAACACACCTTTCAATGAAGGCTTTGTTTGTGCTCAAGTTTATCAACTTGTACCCTTTTGAATATTCAAATTATCCCACAAAAAGACACTCTTGGCTTTGGGGCTGCAAAGCCTTCCTCTTCTCTGTCGGGATTCTAGCCCATGCCTTTGAGCCAAAAATCCTGAAATGGGTCACATCTGGCTTGTGCCCACTCCGTGCTTCGAAAGGAGTCATGCCATCCAACTGTTTGTGAGGCCTATTCTGAATATAGGCTGCACAGTTGATAGCTTCATCCCAATACTTTGGTGGCAAAGTTTTGGCCTCCATCATGCATGTTGCCATCTCCTTCAGTGATCTGTTCTTCCTCTCAGCAACACCATTTTGCTGTGGTGTGTAGGGGATAGAATGCTGCATCTGAATACCTGCATCTGCACAATAGTTAATAAACTCAGTTTTTGCATACTCACCACCATTGTCAGACCTGAGTACCTTGAGTTTTCTTCCACACTGGTTTTCAACCAAAGCCTTGAAGACTTTGAATAGGCCAAAAACTTCTGACTTGTGCTTCATGAAGTGAACCCAACAATACCTGGAAAAATCATCAATAAAGGTCAATGCATATTTGGCCTGACTCGTGGAAATATGAGGGAATGGGCCAGCAACATCACTGTGAATCAGCTCGAGGGGTGCAGAGGTTCTCTCATGGCTGGATTTCTCAAATTTGTGCTCTGGGTCTTTTCCTAGGATACAGCCTTGGCATACTCCTTTGGAAAATTTTATCTTGGGCAACCCTATGACCATATCTTTCTCACTAAGATCAGATAAATACTTGTAATTTAAATGGCCAAATATTTCATGCCATAGCTTGCTAGCTTCATTAGCATGGATAAGAAGAGCAGAGGGGTTTGAGTAAGGCAGGAAGTGTGAAAACATGTATACCTTTTGGGCATGATTCGCTACTCCTTTTGCAATGATTCTTCCACTTGAGATTTCTGTGATCTCAACTTCATCTGGTGAGAATGTGAATTTCTTAGGAGACCAGTGTGGGTCATCTGGTACACTGATAGAAGGTTGGAGGCGAGACCAGGGACATACAGCACATTGTTGAAGTTACCATGATCAAGTTCTATCCTTCCTTTTCCTTTACTTTCAGTGAGAGAGTCATATCCCAGTACAATAGATGGTCCTTTCGACATATCCAGTGAGGAGAAGGCCTCCTTAGTCAAAACCATGTGTCTTGAAGCTCCAGAATCTATGATAAAACTGGGTGAGAATGATGTGCCAACAACTAGAGCATGAACTGTCTCTCTGTCATCGAAACTTGACCCTCCTTCTCTCTTCTTTGGGCCTTCTGGAAGGGAGATTCCATTCTTCTCCAGGGTATTGGTCAGCATATCAATCTGCTTTTTCATACAAGAGCTTTCAGTGTGATTTCCCTTCGAACAGTATGAGCACTTGTTCATATCACCTTTGTTTTTATTCTTCTGGGTATTTTTCTTGGGACCTTTTTGATCCTCTGGAGACTGCTTCTTGTCTCTTCTTTGCTCAGGTGGATTTTTAGCTTTCTTTTTGCTTTTAGAATCCACCTTCGAATCTCCAGCAACCAGAGCTTGGTCTTTGGAAGGTTTTATGGTGCCCATCATCACCAGCTTGTCTTGTTCTTGTGTGAGAGATTCCATGAAATATGCAAGGCTAGGCATCTTCCAGGATCGAGCTGTGAGTTTTGTGGCATAGAAGGTCGAAACAAAGAATGAGTAGTTAGGTCCTAGCTTCGAGAGGATGGCCAATACGAGCTACTCATCTTTCTTTTCGATACCACACTGCTTCAGCTGCAAAACTAGTGCTTTGAACTTGGAGAAATATAGCTGCAGGGATTCAAAGCTGTTGGGACTCAGAGAAATCAGCTCATTTTCAATCAGATGTCCCCTCATATCATCTGTCTTTCCAAAAATCTCAGACAGCTTCTCCCATACTTGATCCGGTGAAGTTAATCCATCGAGATGGAAAAGGAGGTCTCGGGAAATACTGAGACATAGGAGGCCATAAGCCTCATCTCTCCGATTGTGCCATTTGATCTTCTCTGTAGCTGCATTGGGCTCTGCTTCTGTTTCCATAGTCACCCTGTAGAGGCCTTTCACTCTCAACAAGATCTCCATCTCTGCTTTCCATTCAAAATAGTTGAAGGGAGTGAGGATAGTTTTCTGTGAATCCATAGCTTTAGAAAATCTGTCCCGGCTGTCAATAGAAGGCTCCCAGCCTTGATGTCGAACCTGCAAATTTTTTTTTGAAGGAGAGTAATAACCTACAATGGCTCTGATACCATGTAGAAATTTTGACCAGCAATAGATTAATTTCACTCACAACAAATTACAATTGATCATGCAAAATTGTCAACAATGGAGACTGAATATGGAGCTGTAACACAAAATTATATTAACTCAGTGTACAATAGCTAACCCTGTAATATCATAGGTTGCTGAATATATAGAATACATCAATAGGTCGAATGCATAAGGAGGCATCCAAAGCTAGCATAAAGCAGGCTTACCCAAAATAGGCAAATCCCCCATAGGTGTAAAAAGCTGATCCCAAATCTATCATGAGGCTCATGAATTGGCAAGGGCGCATGGGCAAGCTAATGAGTGGTGGAATGGCAGCTCATACATGCTTTTTCATGGAGGAAAGAGTGGATGAGGAAGAGGCAACAAAGCTGATTCACCTCACCTAGTCTTGCTTTCCTATGTGCCTTAAAACACTGAAAAAGCAGGGAATAACGCAGAAAAAGCAGAAGGGCACCTAGGAGGCCAGGAATAAAGCAGATTTGATTCCTAAGGCTTTCCCAAGTGCTACATGAGTCAAATATGGAAAGTTTGACCTCTATGGATAGGCAATTAGCAACTTGCACATGGTGGGACTCATGGACTAGGCAAATAAGACAAAAATAAATGAATTAATGTCTAAGTGGGTAAATACTATGGGTTGATTATTCTAACAACCTGCTGCATGTAGTGTCTTGGCTTCCCATTTTGGCCTTTTTGGGCTGTTTGGGTCTGCTATAAACTCATGTCCATCAGACAAATAAGAATCATCATGTTCAACAAACTCTTTACTTACTTCTTGAGGTTCAGGTGGTGAAGAGGCTTCACCAACTTCCACTGCTGCAAGGGGTTCTTCTTCAAACTGAACACACCTTTCAATGAAGGCTTTGTTTGTGCTCAAATTTATCAACTTGTACCCTTTTGAATATTTAGAGTCTCCAACAAAAAGACACTCTTGGCTTTGGGGATGCAAAGCCTTCCTCTTCTCTGTCAGGATTCTAGCCCAAGCCTTTGAGCCAAAAATCCTGAAATGGGTCACATCTGGCTTGTGCCCACTCCATGCTTTGAAGGGAGTCATGCCATCAAGATGTTTGTGAGGCACCCTATTCTAGATATATGCTGCATAGTTGATATCTTTGGCCCAATACTTTGGTGGCAAAGTTTTGGCCTCCATCATGCATGTTTCCATCTCCTTCAGTGATCTATTCTTCCTCTCAGCAACACCATTTTGTTGTGGTGTGTAAGGGATAGAATGCTGCATCTAAATACCGGCATCTGCACAATAATTAATAAACTTAGACTTGACATACTCACAACCATTGTCAGATCTTAGGGCCTTGAGTTTCCTTCCAGACTGGTTTTCAACCAAAGCCTTAAAGACTTTGAATAGGCCAAAAACTTTAGACTTGTGTT
Organism: Pseudotsuga menziesii; assembly: GCA_001517045.1. Classification (NCBI taxonomy): domain Eukaryota; kingdom Viridiplantae; phylum Streptophyta; class Pinopsida; order Pinales; family Pinaceae; genus Pseudotsuga; species Pseudotsuga menziesii. The sequence continues at coordinate 421,740 of LPNX010273440.1, forward strand.
TCAGGAAGTGAACCCAGCAATACCTGGAAAAGTCATCAATGAAATTCAATGCATATTTGGCCTGACTCATGGAAATATGAGGAAATGGGCCAGAAACATCACTGTGGATCAGCTTGAGGGGTGCAGAGGTTCTCTCATGACTAGCTCTCTCAAATTTGTGCTCTGGGTGTTTTCCTAGGATACAACCTTGGCAGACTCCTTTGGAAAATTTTATCTTGGGAAACCCTATGAACATCTCTTTTTCACTAAGATCAGAAAGATACTTGTAATTTAGGTGGCCAAATATTTCATGCCAAATCTTGTTGGCTTCATTAGCATGAATGAGAAGAGCAGAGGGGTTTGAGTAAGGTAGGAAGTGTGAGAACATGTATACCTTTTGAGCATGATTCACAACTCCTTTTGCAATGACTCTACCAGTTGAAATCTCTATGATATCAACTTGATCGGGGGATAATATGACCTTATTAGGAGACCCAGTGTGGGTCATCTGGTACACTGACAGGAGGTTGGAGGCGAGACCAGGAACATACAACACATTGCTGAACTGACCATGATCAAGATCTATCCTTCCTTTTCCTTTACTTTCAGTGAGAGAGTCATATCCCAGCACAATAGATGGTCATTTCGACATGTGCAGTGAGGAGAAGGCCTCCTTAGTCGAAACCATGTGTCTTGAAGCTCCATAATCAATGATAAAACTGGGTGAGCTTGATGTGCCATCAACTAGAGCATGAACTCTCTCTGTCATCTGAACTTGATCCTCCTTCTCTCTTCTTTGAGCTTTCTGGAAGGGAGATGCCATTCTTCTCCAGGATTTGGGTCAGCATGTCTATCTGCTTTTTCATACAAGAGATTTTAGAGTGATTTCCCTTATTGTAGTATGCGCACTTGTTCATTTCACCTTTGTTCTTCTTCTTCTGGTAATTCTTCTTAAGACCTTGTGGATCCTACGGAGATTGTTTCTTGTCTCTCTTTTGCTCAGGTGGATTTTTAGCTTTCTTTTTGCCTTTTGAATCCACCTTCGAATCTCCAGCAATCAAAGCTTGATATTTGGATGGTTTGATGGTGCCCATCATCACCAGCTTGTCCTGTTCTTGTGTGAGAGATTCCATGAAATCTGCAAGGCTAGGAATCTTCCAGGTTCAAGCTGTCAGTTTTGTGGCATAGAAGGTTGAAACAAACACTGAATAATCAGGGCCCAGCTTTGAGAGGATGGCCAGTACGAGCTGATCATATTTATTTTCAATACCACACTGTTTCAGCTGCAAAACTAGTGCTTTGAACTTGGAGAAATATAACTGCAGGGATTCAAATCTCATTGGACTCAGAGAAATCAGCTCATTTTCGATTGGATGTCCCCTCATCTCATCTGTCTTTCCAAAAAGAATAGCAATATTCTCCCATAATTCATTCGGTGATGTCAATCCATCAATATGGAAAAGGAGTTCTCTCGAAATACTCAGACACAGGAGGCCATAAGCCTCATCCCTCCTGTTGTGCCATTTTATCTTCTCTGCAGCTGCATTGGGCTCTGTTTCTATTGCCATAGTCACCTTGTAGAGGCCTTTAGATCTCAACAGTATCTCCATCTCTGCTTTCCATTCAAATAAATTGAAGGGAGTCAAGATAGTTTTTTGTGATTGATCCATAGCTTAGAAAATCTGTCCCGGCTGTCAGTAGAAGGCTCCTAGTCACTGATGTTGAACCTGCAAAACAATTTTTGAAGGAGAGAAACAATCTACAATGGCTCTGATACCATGTGGAAATTGAACCAGGTGATAGATTAATTTTACTCACAACAATTAACAATTGATCATGCAAAATCACTCACAAAGAGACTAAAAATTGGAGTTGAACACTAAACTGTATTAAATCAGTGTACAATAGCCAAACCTGTAATAAAATAGGTTTCTAAATAAATAACATACATCAGGGATTTTAATTCATGAGGAGCAATTCGAATCTAGCATAAAGCAGGCTTACCAAAAATAAGCAAATCCCCCATAGGTGTAAAAAGCTGATCCCAAATCTGTCATGGAGCTCACGAATTAGAAAAATGGCTTAGGAAAGCTAAAGAGTGGTGGAATGGAAGCTCATACATGCTTTTTCATGGAGAAAAGAGTGGAGGATGAAGAGGACAAAAAACTAGTTCACCTCACCTAGTCTAGCTTTTCTATTTGCCTTAAAACACTGAAAAAACAGGGAATAAAGCAGAAAAAGCAGAAGGGCACCTAGGAGGCCAAGAATAAAGCAGATTTGATTCCTTTGGCTTTCCCATGCACTACATGATTCAAATGAGGCAAGTTTGACCACTATGGATAGGTAAAAGACAACTTGCACAAGGTGGGACACATGAACTAGGCTAATAAGACAAAAATAATTAAATTAATGTCTAAATGGGTAAACTATGGGTTGATTATTCTAACAATTTTATGTTTTAAATTTTTTTGTTTTTTTTTATGATTTATTGTGAGGATATCAACCCAACGGAGAAAAGGAGAACCAACAAATTGGATCCCTTAGCTGATTCAACGGCTGAAAAGTGTTATTAACCCCATATCTAGGGTGGTTGAATTCTGGGTTGCCAATATTTTGGAAGGATACATCACTAAAATTTCTATCGACATAATAAAATCATACACTGAGGAAGAAATAATTTTTTTCCAATGACCTATAGGCCTTCATTTGAAGTATTTGAATATTCGGATCAAGATGCTTGTATACGAGAAAGGGATATTAAGAATGGATTCCGAAAAAAGCAGTATTTGTGTATCCATAATTGGGATATGTCATAAGATAAGTTTTATGAAAATGGATCAGTGTAAGCTGAGATGTTTCCTGGTGATAGTAAGAGTGAACTAGAAGGTGGACATCTAAGAAGTGGAAGAATATTCTTGGTTGGAAAGAGGAGAAGGACTGTGACCAGAAGAGGAAGTTGTATCATGTTTGGAGGAGAGGACTATGATTTTGCATCAAATTGTTACAAAGGTTCTTGCACCGAGGAAGAGGAATACTGGCCTATACCTTAAAAAGAGGAATAAGATGAAATCTAAATCCAGAGCATGAATACACCATACCCACTACCCTACGCACATCCCTGGAGGTAAGATATAGAAACTCATCTCCTAGTGATTTTGTTAATAAAAGTAATAGTAGTTGTGGGAATATAATACAATAGATTCCCACTATTTAAGAAGTTCCCATAATGAATATAATGGCCGAGAATGATATTAAGTTGCCAATATTTAATGGAAATGGGTTATAAGACCCACAACAACATTGGTTTGTATGTGAATTCGTGTGGACTATGTGACGGGTCCAAGATGAAGCCATCAAGAAGGATGAAATTATCACAACCCTTAGGGTTTGAGCATTGGAATGGTACATGAAATTCTTTGTGGTTCCGACAGGATTCCCTATTAACACGAAAAATTGTCCACCTATCTCTCTATTGTCCAAACCATAATTATACATCATAATTCCCCCATTATCCCCTACATTTTTACCTTCACAATTAAATTCCACCTAGATTGTTCCAAAACATGATTATTCCTTCTCTCATAAATGCAGGGAAGGTGGGTATTTATTGCAAGATAACCCCCATTCTCCCAAAAAGGACCAAAACACCCTAAAATGATAATGGGTAAAAAATGATAGACAAATACCATGCACAATGAAAAACCATGGAACAATACCATGGGAAATAAAATCTTGGATCATCCTATAAATACATTGTGAAGGTCACCCCACAACAGCTCTTACACTTTGGAACTCTCAAAATTCCATACTCTTGAAACCATTTTCAGTCACACCTTTTGCCAGACCATCCCATGTTGCATGTTGAGTTTACTCCATGCAACCCTTGATCCCATTCTGCTTGAGAAATCTTGTTGGAGAATATGGGAGAACCATAGCATGGGATTTGTCGGACCACATCCTCAAATCGCTGCAGTGGCCCATCTTATAGAAGATACATTGTATTTTTATTTATTACTTAGACAAAAATCATAAAATCTAAAAAATACGTATTGTTTCTTATTTGATAACCAAGGTTGAGAAATTCCCTTGTGCCATGAACTCTACCCTTAGATATGGTTGATCTAAGGTAGGTGCTTCTGCATGCAGTTGGAGAGAAATATACACTACAATTTTAGTGACTCCCCTAGATCAATCCCCTTGGATCTTTATTTTTGTATGTTTTTTGTTGGTTTGTTTTACTTGGGTGCCCTCAGTCGTCATAGATTGAACTCCCTTCTAGCCTATTTGAACTAGTCCATTCCCATTTCATTCTCCCTTGACCCTATCCGATGTGTTATCATAAAAACAAATTCATTTATGTATGGATTGTGTTGATGTATTTGTAACTTCAGAATGTATTCACGCGTATATCTTATGTATTGTACCCTGATGTTTATTCTAGGAAGTGTTTGTAATGTATTTGAGTTATTTCATGCCCCAATGTTCCTATCTATAAATTCAATAATGTAAACAAGTCATGTAAATTCATTGTGGGTAACCCTCCTATTAATCAAGGGTTAAAGTCCCCACAGTTGTGGGGCACTAGGGTTATTACACTCTCCTAGAGATGTTGGCTCTAGTAAGTAATTGTTAAGTGAGGATGACAAGTTAAAGTGGACATTAAGTGAACAAAACAATAGAAATTGAGAGTGAGGCTCTCTATTTATCACACACACACACTCACTCACTGGGGCGAATGAGTAAGAGAAAAGAAGATGGCATCAGAGAGAGAGATTACTGCTGTCAGGAGATCATCTTTATGTTTTCAGGTTTTACTTTTGGTATTGATTCTATCTCTGAGGAAGTTGTGGGGTTTTCTCCTTTATGGTTTCCCTGAGGAAAATATTTGTTTCTATTGTCTCTTGTGTTTGATTGTTGTGCTTATTATTCTCTGAGTTAAATATCCAAATATAATGCTAGCTTGAATGATAAAAATCTAACATGGTATCAGAGCTAACCTGAGAAGAAGACATTGTGTAGTTGTAGAAGCTAGGGTTTCTTACTTTTTGGGTCTCTCTCCAAAATCCATCAACAAAAGTATGCTAGGATGACTCTCCATTGAAGGGCGCATCTTTCTGTCGAAGCGGAATTCGATTCTGGACATTTTCAATTTTTGATGTAGGAAATTAGGGCTTCTTATAGAAGAAGAATTTTTTAGTAAGCCGGCATAGGATTTATCTCCTCATCAAAATCGAATTTTAGAGACCTGGGTCAAGATTTTTGGTTGGGTATAACTCTGGGAAAGTCAAAACCTAGTTTGACCCCAGACTGGAAAAACCCTAAAATAATAAAATTGATAATTTTTGGTACATTTGCTATATCTCTAGATTGCAGAAGGCTCAGGAAATAAAACTTTCATAGGCCGAAGATATAATCCTGAGTTACACTATTTCCAAATTTCAGCCTCAGATTCACTATATTCTAGGAGATATCATCCCTCCACATTAGGGTTCCAGCCTCTTCCAAGATTCATCCCTAAACAGGACACCTGGGGAGAATTACTATATCTCAGGATACAAACGTCCAAATGAAATTTCTGAAGATTTTCTAGAAAGGGTACGGACTTTAATTTTTTTGGTATAAGTTCCAAACTCTAAATATGAAATAGTGACACGTGGCATCCCGTACAACTTTGCTATGCTGAATAGTCCTGAAACAGGTCATCTTCGGAAATCGATCATACGTCCCAATCGGTGAAACCAATTCTGATGAAACCTATGGTGTTGGAACAGGGACAGGTGAGGCTACCATAGTGCAAAGTTTCAGAAAAATGAGTATTAATTGCATAGATACCACAGAAACAGTATTAGGCATGTCTATAGAAGAAATTGGAAAACTAGGGATTCTTGTTCTGGGAGCTTCCCTCCACTATTTTCAGAAAAGGAATACTTTGGACAGCTCTCCTTGAAGAGGTCTATCTTTATATCCAATCAGATCTGAAAGATTTCAAGTTTTTAAAATTAGTTTTTTTCTAACAAACCCTAGATCAACCAGCTCCGGAACCACGACAGACACCTCAAATCGGTAAGATCTAATCTTTTGCTATTTTCATTTGAGGTTATCATTTCAAAGTGATCTATCACATCATATTGATGATAAGCTTGGTGAAGTTGAAAACTTCCAAGCATGGAAGTATAGGATCTCACTAGTTCTTGAAGGAAATGAATTAGACACCTACATAAGTAGGGAGGTTCCAGTTCTAGAGGGAGATGAGGCTAATGATTCCATCATGGATCAGCTTATACCACAAGTGTCTTCCCTAAAGACACTGAAATATATGTTTGATTCCTTGACCAAGATATTTGAAGAACATAAATTGGAATATGACTTTGAGAAAACAGTTGAAGAATGTGAAGATCCAGAATGCAAAGACGATACAGTCATACTTTACAAGGGTCTCTAAAATAAAAGAACAACTTGAAGTGGTAGAAGAAGAAGTGGAGAATGCAAAAGTTTTGATAACCACCTTGAATGACCTCCTAGGATCATGGGATTCATTCATTCAAGGAATATGTTCCAGAAGGAAGTGATTACTTTTAAAAAGACTTTGGGAAGAACACACACAAGAAGATTCTCAACTCATAGTAAGAGAAAAAAATATGGGAAGATCAAGCTCTCACCATCCAAAGAAGATCCGTCAACCGATGACGAATATGAAGAACTCAAATATTGAAGAACCTCTTGTCCATATTAGCATTTGTATAAGAAACGATGCTATTATGAATAAACAAGATGATGAAGTTGAAGGCTCAAGAAGGAGTCTACCCATGAAACAAATAAATATAAGCATTCAATTGTCATATTGTTTTGTTATGCATTTGTTTATATTCAGTTGATGTATTATGCATGATAGAATGTTTGAAAATATACTACTAATATACATGTGATGGGTAAGTAGCTCATGGTGCTATACAAATCTCCATTGCTACTTATCTAGAATGAAACCTCTTTTCTGACATATTGGATTAGTGCACAATCACAATGTTGTCCTGGTAGAGATGGAAGGAATCTAGAAAGTTTCCGTGAGATATGGATGAATGTTGTGTTGGATAAAATAGTTGCTTAATCATATATCTTGATGCAAAAGAATTTTTCATTATGAATATAAATTATTAAATGTTTCTAACCATACAATTAATGCATTTGACTTGTAGGAAAGATCGTGTAAAATTTCCTAGAAGCAAAGAAGGATGAGACTTATTTCGAAGAATAAGTGACGATAGTTCAAGATGAAGAATAATATGATAAATGCAGAGACATCATTGATGCAGAACCTTCTAGATATGAACAAGTAACCAAGAAGAAAGGGAAGACCAGTTCAAGAAGAATGATGTCAAGGATGCAGTATCAATACATGAAGGGAATTTCGTAGTTCCATCATGCAGTAGATGGAAACATCATGGGATACAAGGCAGGATTCATAGCACGAGACTTCTCATGGAAAGAAGTCATAGACTATGAAGAGACATTTGCAACCAGTGGGATTCAGGAATATGATAGGGAGAATCATGTCTGCAAATGAGGGAAGGATTTGTATGAGATCAGAAGACACCCATGGGATAATACATACATGAGGAGCTTGAGGAAGATGACAAGCTCACATATGGGTGTGAGAAGAAATTTTGAAAAGGTTCAGTATAGAGGAAATTGGTATCTAGTGACCCTAGATGGATACACAAAATAATTAGTAGTAGAGGAAGGTACTTGTCACTCTGATACAGAATGTTTCAATGCATAGAGTATGAAAGAAAGAGGGAGTATGATGCTCTGCTTCAGAGCGAGTGACTGCAAAAGATCCCAAGGTTTGACATGATACAACAAGATGTAAAACTTACTGACGATTCTAGGATTTACTGAGAGTAAAGGGGATTCCAACCTTTTCTTCAAGGTTGAAGGTAGAAGACCAGTGATGCTCCTATTATATGTCGATGACTTGTTCCTGATAGAAAATAGGAACTCATTAAAGTTGAAATAAGGAGACTTGCTGCCGAGTTCAAGATGAAGGACTTGGATATGATGCACTAATTTCTATGCATGGAGGTGTAACAAAATGTCCTTGGGACAAGGAAATTATGTAGTAGAGATCCTGAAGAGGTTCAAGATGATGGACTGCAATTCCATGACCACACCTATGGCATTGAACCTGAAGCTAATGAGTGTTGCTTCATCAGAGACAATTGATACTATGATGTATCATTAGATAATTGGTTCATTGATGTACCTGACGAATATGATACCAGATATTTGTTTTGTTGTGAACACATTGAGACATGTTCACTTAATTGCTGCAAATCATATTTTGAGGCACATGACGGGTACAATTGATTATGGGCTCAAGTATGAGGTGAATCAGAAGATTAACATGGACAGTTATGTTGATTCAGATTTGGCAGGAAGTGCCATCAATAGGAAGAGCACTTTAGGGTGCTGCTTCAGTATGGGATCAAGTGTAGTCTCTTGGTTTAGTAGGAAACAGTATTGTGTGGCTCTCAATACAGTTGAAGCAGAGCATGTCACAACTTGTTCAGCTAGTTGTGAGGAAGTATGGTTGAGGAAGCTACTGTCTCATTTATTTGATCTCCAGTTGGATGCTACTTGTATATATTGTGACAACCAGAGTTGTGTGAAGTTGTCGAAGAACCCTGTGTTTTATGACAAGTAAAATCATATCGAGATCAAATATCACTATATCATGGATATAGTACAGAAAGGAGCAATGAATATCTAGTATATTACGATGGACAAATAGATAGCTGATGTGTTGACTAATCCATTAGGCAGAGTGAAGTTGGAGTACTTCATGGAGAAGCTTGGTGTTCTCCAGATCGAGGTTTCCCCTAAGGGGAAGTGATGAGTCCATGATCCATTATGACATGGTTAGAGGATTGGTTCCTTCCATGGTCAGATGTAAGGGCTAATCCATTCTGTCATGGTGAGAGGATTGGTTCCTTCCATGTCAGATATGACTGCTGAGCTATTATGATATGACTGTAGGATTGATTCCTACATGATCAGATATAAGTGTTGGATTCCATTCTCTGAGTGGAGGAACCTGGTCAGTCACCAGGAATACTCATCTCACGGCTGAGGGCCATTCTGATATGACTATGGGATGTGTTCTCACATCATCAGATATAAGTGCAAGGCCATTCTAATGGGATTGAGGGATGTGCTCCCACTTGATCAGATATAAGGGCTGATGCCATTCTCTAGGAGAATGGAGGCACCTAGTCAGTTACCAGGAATCCTCAACCTGGGGCTGAGAGCCCTTTCAACATGTAGGCTGAATTGGTTCCTTGCATGGTCGAATGTAAGTGTAGACCCTTTTCGACATATAGGTTGTAATGATTCCTTGCATGGTCAAATGTAAGTGTAGATAATTTTTGACATGTATGTTGGATTGGTTCCTCGCATGGTCAAATGTAAGTGCAGATCCTTTCTGACATGAATGGTGGATTGGTTCCTCTCATGGTCAAATGTGAGTGCTGGGCCTTTCTAACATAGATGACTGGATTGGTTCTTCTCATGTTGAGATGTGAGTGTTGGGCATGCCTTTCTGACATGTATGTTGTATGTGTTCCTTGCATGGTCAGATGTAAGTGCTGGGTGGGCCATTTTGACTTAGGGTCAAATATAAGTGCTGAATAAGACCTACATGAAAGCTAGAACTACAACCAACATGAAAAAGGGCTAGATTTGTCGAAATTCCTATGACGAGAAGAATCATGAGATAGCAACCCATGATGATGATCCAGTGATGATGATCCAACAGTGATGATCTAGATCGAGTGATGATCCATATCCAGTGATGATAATGCAATAGTGATGATCTAGTGGTGATGATCTAGATCAAGTGATGATCTAGATCTAGTGATGATGATCCATATTGAGTGATGATCCAGATCCAGTGATGATGATACCGATGCTAGCTCTAGTAAGTAATTGTTAATTGAGGCGTAAATGTTAAAGTGGACATTAACTTAACAAAAGAATATAAGTAGAGAGTGAGCCTCTCTATTTATCAGACACACACACTCACTCACTGGGGTGCATGAGTAAGAGAAAAGAATCCGGCATCAGAGAGAGAGGCTACTGCTGTCGGGAGATCATCTTTATGTTTTTAGGTTTTACTTTTGGTGTTGATTCTATCTCTGAGGAAGTTGTGGGGTTTTCTCCTTTATGGTTTCCCCGAGGAAAATATTTGTGTCTATTGTCTCTTGTGTTTGATTGATGTTCTTGTTATTCTCTCAGTTAAATATCCTAATATAATGCTAGCTTGAATGATAAAAAACTAACATGGTATCAGAGCTAACCTGAGAAGAAGACATTGTGCAGTTGTAGAAGCTAGGGATTCTTACTTTTTGGGTCTCTCTCCATAATCCATCAACAAAATTATGCTAGGATGACTCTCCATTGAAGGGCGCATCTTTCTGTCGAAGCGGAACTCGATTCCGGACATTTTCAATTTTTGATGCGGGAAATTAGGGCTTCTTATAGAAGAAGAATTTTTTAGTAAGCCAACATAGGATTTATCTCCTCATCAAAATCAAAGTTTAGAGACCTGGGTCAATATTTTTGGTTGGGTATAACTTTGGGAAAGTCAAAACCTAGTTTGACCCCAGACCGGAAAAACCCTAAAATATTAAAACTGATAAGTTTTGGTACATTTGCTATATCTCAGGATTGGAGAAGGCTCATGGACTGAAACTTCCACAAGCCGAAGATATAATCCTTATTACACTATTTCCAAATTTCAGCCTCAAATTCACTATATTCTAGGAGATATCATCCCTCCACATTAGGGTTCCAGCCTCTTCCAAGATTCATCCCTAAACAGGACACCTGGGGAGCATTACTATATCTCGGGATACAAAGGTCCAAATGAAATTTCTAAAGATGTTCCAGAAAGGGTACAGACTTTAATTTCTGTGGTAGAAGTTCCTGACTCTGAAAATGAAACAGTGACATGTGGCATCCCATACAACTTCGCTATGCTGAACAGTCCTGAAACAGGTCATCTTGGGAAATCGATCATACGTCCCAATTGGTGAAAAAAATTATGATGAAACCTATGGTTTTGGAACAAGGACAGGTGAGGATACCACAGTGCAAATTTTTACACACAAATGAGTAGTAATTGCATATATACCATAGAAATAATATCAGGCATGTCTACAAAAGAAATTGGAAAACTAGGGCTTCCTGTTCCGTGAGCTTCCCTCCACTATTTTCAGAAAAGGAGTACTTTGGACAACTCTCCTTGAAGAGGTTTATCTTTCTATCCAATCAGATCTGAAATATTTCAAGTTTTTAAAATTAGGTTTTTTCTAACAAACCCTAGATCAGCCAGCTCCAGAACCACGATGGACACCTCAAATCCATAAGATCTATTTTTTTGCTATTTTCATTTGAGGTTATCATTTCAAAGTGATCTATCACATTATATTGATGATAAGCTTGGTGAATTTGAAAAATTCCAAGCATGGAAGTATAGGATCTCACTAGTTCTTGAAGGAAATGAATTAGACACCTACATAAGTAGAGAGGTTCCAGTTCCAGAGGGAGATTAGGCTAATGATTCAATCATGGATCACCTTATACCACAAGTGTCTTCCCTAAAGACATCGAAAGATATGTTTGATTCCTTGACCAAGCTATTTGAAGAACATAAATTGGAATATGACTTTGAGAAAACAGTTGAAGAATGTGAAGATCCAGAATGCAAAGACCATACAGTCATACTTTACAAGGGTCTCTCAAATAAAAGAACAACTTGAAGTGGTATAAGAAGAAGTGCAGAATGCAGAAGTTTTGATAACCACCTTGAATGACCTCCTAGGATCATGGGATTCATTCATTCAAGGAATGTGTGACAGAAGGAAGTGATTACTTTCAGAAAGACTCCGGGAAGAGCACACAGAAGAAGATGCTCAACTAATAGTAAGAGAAAAAAAGATGGGAAGATCAGGCTCTCACCATCCAAAATATATCCCTCAACCGATGAAGAATATGAAGAACTCAAATCTTGAAGAAATTCTTGTCCATATTAGCATTTGGATAAGAAACGATGCTATTATGAATAAACAAGATGATGAAGCTGAAGGCTCGAGAAGGAGTCTACCCACGAAACAAATAAAGATAAGTATTCAATGGTCATATTGTTTTGTTATGCATTTGCTTATATTCAGTTGATGTATTATGCATGATAGAATGTTTGAAAATATACTACTAATATACATGTGATGGGTAAGTATCTCATGGTGCTATACAACTCTCCATTGCTACTTATCCAGAATGAAACCTCTTTTCTGACATATTGGATTACTGCACAATCGCAATGTTGTCCTGGTAGAGATGGAAGTCATCTAGAAAGTTTTCGTGAGATATGGGTGAATATTGTGCTGGCTAAAATAGTTTCTTAATCATATATCTTGATGCAAAATATTTTTTCATTATGAATATAAATTATTAAATGTTTCTAACCATACAACTAATGCATTTGACTTGTAGGAAAGATCATGTAAAATTTCCTACAAGCAAAGAAGGATGATACTTATTCCGAAGAATAAGTGACAATAGTTCAAGATGAAGAATAATATGATGAATGGAGTGACATCATTGATGCAGAACCTTATAGCTATGAAGAAGTAACCAAGAAGAAAGGGAATACCAGTTCAAGAAGAATGATGTCGAGGATGCAGTATCGATACATGAAGGGAAGTTTGTAGTTCCATCATGCAGTATATGGAAACATCATGGGATACAAGGCATGATTCATAGCACAAGACTTATCATGGAAAGAAGGCATAGACTACGAAGAGACATTTGCAACCAGTGAGATTGAGGCATATGATAGGGAGAATCATGTGTGCAAATTAGGGAAGGATTTGTACGAGATCAGAAGACACCCATGGGATAATACATACATGAGGAGCTTGAGGAAGATGACAAGCTCACATATGGGTGCGAGAAGAAATTTTGAAAAGGTTCAATATAGAGGAAATTGGTATCCAGTGACCCTAGATGGATACATAAAATAATTAGTAGTAGAGGAAGCTACTTGTCACTCCAATACAGAATGTTTCAATGCATAGAGTATGAAAGACAGAGGGAGTATGATGCTCTGCTTCAGAGGGAGTGACTGTAGAAGATCCAAAGGTTTGACATGATACAACAGGATGGACAACTTACTGACGACTCTAGTATTTACTGAGAGTAAAGTGGATTCCAACCTTTTCTTCAAAGTTGAAGGTGGAAGACCAATGATGCTCCTCTTATATGTCGATGACTTGTTCCTGACAGAAAAGAGGAACTCATTAAAGTTGCAAGAAGGGGACTTGCTGCCAAGTTCGAGATGAAGGAATTGGATATGATGCACTACTTTCTAAGCATGGAGGTGTAACAAAATCTCCCTAGGACAAGGAAAGTATGTAGTAGAGATCCTAAAGAGGTTCAAGATGATGGACTACAAGGCCATGACCACACCTATGGCATCGAACCTGAAGCTATTGAGTGTTTCTTCATCAGAGAGAATTGATACTATGATGTATCATCAGATAATTGGTTCATTGTTGTATCTGATGAATACGATACCAGATATTTTTTTTGCTATGAACACATTGAGACATGTTCACTTGATTGCTTCAAATCATATTCTAAGGTATATGAGAGGTACAATTGATTATGGGCTCAAGTATGAGGTGAATCAAAAGATTAACATGGACGGTTATGTTGATTCAGATTGGGCAGGAAGTGACATCGATAGGAAGAGCACTTCAGGGTGCTGCTTCAGTATGGAATCAGGTGTAATCTCTTGGTCTAGTAGGAAATAGTATTGTGTGGCTCTCAGTACAGTTGAAGCAGAGTATGTCACAACTTGTTCAGCTAGTTGTGAGGCAGTATAGTTGAGGAAGCTACTATCTCATTTATTTGATCTCCGGTTGGATGCTGCTTGTATATATTGCGACAACCAGAGTTGTGTGAAGTTGTCGGAGAACCCTCTATTCCATGACAAGTCAAAGCATATAGAGATCAAATATCACTATATCAGGGATATGGTGCAGAGAGGAGCAGTGAATATCTAGTATATTGCGATGGACAAATAGATAGCTGATATGTTGACTAATCCATTGGGCAGAGTGATATTTGAGTACTTCATGGAGAAGCTTGGTGTTCTCCAGATCGGGGTTTCTTCTAAGGGGAAGTGATGAGTCCATGAGCCATTCTGACATGGTTAAAGGATTGGTTCCTTCCATGGTCAGATGTAAGGGCTAAGCCATTCTATCATGGTCAGAGGATCGGTTCCTTCCATGTCATATATGACTACTGAGCCATTCTGATATGACTATAGGGTTGATTGCTACATGATCAGATATAAGTGTTCGATTCCATTCTCTGAATGGAGGCACCTGGTCAGTTACCAGGAATACTCATCTCAGGGCTGAGGGCCATTCTGATATGACTATGGGATGTGTTCTCACATTATCAGATATAAGTGCAAGGCCATTCTGATGTGATTAAAGGATGTGTTCCCACTTGATAAGATATAAGGGCTGATGCCATTCTCTAGGAGAATGGAGGCACCTAGTCAGTTACCAGGAATCATCAGCCTAGGGCTGAGAGCCCTTTCAACATGTAGGCTGAATTGGTTCCTCGCATGGTCGAATGTAAGTGTAGAGCCTTTTCGACATGTAGGTTGGATTGATTCCTTGCATGGTCAAATGTAAGTGCAGAGCCTTTTTGACATGTATGTTATATTGGTTCCTCGCATGGTAAAATGTAAGTGTAGATCCTTTCTAACATGAATGGTGGATTGGTTCCTCTCATGGTCATATGTGAGTGCTGGGCCTTTCTAACATAGATGACTAGATTGGTTCTTCTCATATTCAGATGTGAGTGCTGGGCATGCCTTTCTGACATGTACGTTGGATGTGCTCCTCGCATGGTCATATGTAAGTGTTGGTTGGACCATTCTGACTCGGGATCAAATATAAGTGCTGAATAAGACCTACATGAAAGCTAGACCTACAACCAGCATGAAAAAGGGATAGCTTTGTCGAACTTCATGTGATGAGAGGAATCATGAGATAGCACCCATGATGATGATCCAATGATGATGATCCAGCAGTGATGATCCAGATCAAGTGATGATCCATATCTAGTGATGATAATCCAATAGTGATGATCCAAATCCAACGATGATGATCCAGATCCAGTGATGATCCAAATCCAGTGATGATGATACCGATGCCGGATCTAGTAAGTAATTGTTAAGTGAGGCTAACATGTTAAAGTGGACATTAACTTAACAAAATAATATAAATAGAGAGTGAGCCTCTCTATTTATCACACACACACACTCACTCTCTGGGGCACATGAGTGAGAGAAAAGAAGCTAGGATCAGAGAGAGAGACTACTGCTGTCGGGAGATCATCTTTATGTTTTCAGGTTTTACTTTTGGTGTTGATTCTATCTCTAAGGAAGTTGTGGGGTTTTCTCCTTTATGGTTTCCTCAAGGAAAATATTTGTTTCTATTGTCTCTTGTGTTTGATTGTTGTGCTTGTTAATCTCTTAGTTAAATATCCTAATATAATGCTAGCTTGAATGATAAAAATCTAACATGGTATTAGAGCTAACCTGAGAAAAGACATTGTGCAGCTGCATAAGCTAGGGATTCTTACTTTTTGGGTCTCTCTTCACAATACATCAACAAAAGTATTCTAGGATGAATCTCCATTGAAGGGCACATCTTTTTGTCCAAGTGAAATTTGATTCTAGACATTTTCAATTTTTGATGCGGGAAATTAGGGATTCTTACAGAGGAAGAATTTTTTAGTGATCCTGGCATAGGATTGCTTGCCTCATCAAAATCAAAGTTGATAAACATGGGTTGATGTTTTTCGTTGGTTCTAACTCCAGGAAACTCAAACCCTATTCTGACCCCAGGTCGGAAAAACCCTAAAATACTAAAACTTATAAGTTTTGGTAAATTCACTATATATTGGGATTGGAGAAGGATCAAGAGCTGACAATTTCATAGGCTGAATACGTAGTCTTGAGTTACACTGTATCCAAATTTCAGCTTCTGATTCACTATATTCTAGGAGATATGATCCCTCCACGTTAGGGTTCCAGCCTCTTCCAGGATTCATCCCTAAACAGGACACCTAGGGATAATTGCTATATCTCAGGATACAAAGGCCCAAATGAAATTTCAGAAGATGTTCCAGAAAGGGCATGGAATTTAATTTTGGTTGTATAATTTTTAGACTTTGAAGATGAAGCAGTGACAGATGGCATCCCGTACAACTTCACTATGCTGAACAATCCTGAAACGGGTCAGCTTGGGAAAATGATCATAAGTCCCAATTGGTGAAAAAAATGCTAATGAAACCTATGGTTTTGGAATAGAGATAGGAAAGGATACCGTAGTATGAATTTTTAGACATAGAGGACCAGTACTTGTAGAGATACCATAGAACTAGCATCAGGAATGTCTGCAGAACAAATTGGAAAACTAGGGCTTCCTGTTTCGGGAGATTCCCTCGACTATTTTAGGAAAAGGAGTACTTTCGACAGCTCACCTTGAAGAGGTATATCTTTCTACCCAATCATATCTGGAAGATTCCAAGTTTTTAAAATTAGGGTTTCTCTGACAAACCCTAGATCAACCAGCTCCGGAACCATGACAGACACCTCAAATTGGTAAGATCTAATCTTTTCCTATTTTCATTTGAGGTTATCATTTCAAAGTGATCTATCACATCATATTGATGATAATATAGATGAAGTTGACAACTTCCAAGCATGGAAGTATAGGATATCAGTAGTTCTTGAAGGAAATGAATTAGACACCTACATAAGTGAAGAGGTTCCAGTTCGAGAGAGAGATGAGGCTAAAAGCCTTATACCAGAAGAACTTGGTCAAGGACAAGAAGATCTTTCCTGATTCAATCACGGATCACCTTATACCACAAGTGTCTTGCCTATAGACATCGAACAATATGCTTGATTCCTTGACTAAGCTATTTGAATAACATAAATTAGAATATGACTTTGAGAAAATAGTTGAAGAATGTGAATATCCAGAATGAAAATACCATACAATCATACTTTACAAGGGTCTCTCAAATAAAAGAACAACTTGAAGCGATAGAATAAGAAGTGGAGAATGTAGAAGTTGTGATAACCACCTTGATTGACCTCCTAGCATCATGGGATTCATTCATTCAAGGAATGTGTGCCAGAAGGAAGTGATTACTTTCAGCAAGACTCCGGGAAGAGCACACACAAGAAGATGCTCAACTCATAGTAAGAGAAAAGAAGATGGGAAGATCAAGCTCTCGCCATCCAAAGAAGATCCATTAAGCGATGAGGAATATGAAGAAATCAAGTCTTGAATAACCTATTGTCCATCTTAGAATTTGGATAAGAAACGATGCTATTATGAATAAAGAAGATGATGAAGTTGAAGGCTCAAGAAGGAGTCTACCCATGAAAAAAATAAAGATAATTATTCAACTGTCATATTTTTTTGTTATGAATTTGTTTATATTCAGTTTATGTATTATGCATGATAGAATGTTTGATAGTATGCTACTAATATACATGTGATGGGTAAGTATCTCATGGTGCTATACAAATCTCCATTTCTACTTATCTAAAATGAAACCTCTTTGCTGACATATTGGATTAGTGCACAATCTCAATGTTGTCCTAGTAGAGATGGAAGGCATCTAGAAAGTTTCCATGAGATATGGATGAATGTTGTATTGGCTAAAATAGTTGCATAATCATATATCTTGATGCAAAAGAATTTTTAATTATGAATATACCTTATGAAATGTTTCTAACTATACAACTAATGCATTTGACTTGTAGGAAATATGGCGTAAAATCGCTTAGAAGCAAAGGAGGAGACTTGTTCCGAAGAACAAGTGACGACAGTTCAAGATGAAGAATAATATGAAAAATGTAGTGACATCATTGATGCAGAAACTTCAAGCTATGAAGAAGTAACCAAGAATAAATAGAAGAACAATTCAAGAAGAATGATGTCAAGGATGCAGTATCAATACATGAAGGGAAGTTCGTAGTTCCATCATGCAGTAGATGGAAACATCATGGGATACAAGGCAATATTTGTAGCACGAGGGTTCTCATGGAGACAAGGCATAGACTATGAAGAGACATTTGCAGCCAATGGGATTGAGGCACATGACAGGGAGAATCATGTGTGCAAATGAGGGAAGGATTTATACAAGCTTAGAAGACGCCCATGGGATAATACTTACATGAGGATCTTGAAGAAGATGACAAGATCACAGATGGGTGTGAGAAGAACTTTTGAAAATGTTCAAGATAGAGGATATTGGTATCCAGTGACCCTAGATAGATACATAAAATAATTAGTAGCAGAGGAAGCTACTTGTCACTCCAGTATAGAATGTTTCGATGCATAGAGTATGAAAGGCAGAGGGAGTATGATGCTCCGCTTCAGAGGGAGTGACTGCAAAAGATCGTGAGGTTTGACATGATAGAATAGGATGGATAGATTACTGATTACTCTAGGATTTCCTAAGAGTAAAGAGAATTCCAACCTTTTCTTCAAGGTTGAAGGTAGAAGACCAGTGATGCTCCTATTATATGTCGATGAATTGTTCTTGACAGAAAAGAGGAACTCATTAAAGTTACAAGAAGGAGACTTGCTGCCGAGTTCGAGATGAAGGACTTGGATATGATGCACTACTTTCTAAGCATGGAGGTGTAACAAAATCTCCCTGGGACAAGGAAAGTATGTAGTAGAGATCCTGAAGAGGTTCAAGATGATGGACTACAAGGCCATGACCACACCTATGGCATCGAACCTGAAGCTATTGAGTGTTTCTTCATCAGAGAGAATTGATACTATGATGTATCATCAGATAATTGGTTCATTGTTGTATCTGATGAATACGATACCAGATATTTGTTTTGCTATGAACACATTGAGACATGTTCACTTGATTGCTTCAAATCATATTCTAAGGTACATGAGAGGTACAATTGATTATGGGCTCAAGTATGAGGTGAATCAAAAGATTAACATGGATGGTTATGTTGATTCAGATTGGGCAGGAAGTGACATCGATAGGAAGAGCACTTCAGGGTGCTGCTTCAGTATGGAATCAGGTGTAATCTCTTGGTCTAGTAGGAAATAGTATTGTGTGGCTCTCAGTACAGTTGAAGCAGAGTATGTCACAACTTGTTCAGCTAGTTGTGAGGCAGTATAGTTGAGGAAGCTACTATCTCATTTATTTGATCTCCGGTTGGATGCTACTTGTATATATTGCAACAACCAGAGTTGTGTGAAGTTGTCGGAGAACCCTCTATTCCATGACAAGTCAAAGCATATCGAGATCAAATATCACTATATCAGGGATATGGTGCAGAGAGGAGCAGTGAATATCCAGTATATTGCAATGGAAAAATAGATAGCTGATGTGTTGACTAATCCATTGGGCAGAGTGTTGTTTGAGTACTTCATGGAGAAGCTTGGTGTTCTCTAGATCAAGGTTTCTTCTAAGGGGAATTGATGAGTCCATGAGCCATTCTTACATGGTTAGAGGATTGGTTCCTTCCATGGTCAGATGTAAGGGCTAATCCATTTTGTCCTGGTGGGAGGATCGGTTCCTTCCATGTCATATATGACTACTGAGCCATTCTGATATGACTATAGGATTGATTGCTACATGATCAGATATAAGTGTTCAATTCCATTCTCTGAATGGAGGCACCTGGTCAGTTACCAGGAATACTCATCTCAAGGCTAAGGGCCATTCTGATATGACTATGGGATGTGTTCTCACATTATCAGATATAAGTGCAAGGCCATTCTGATGTGATTGAAGGATGTGTTCCCACTTGATCAGATATAAGGGCTGATGCCATTCTCTAGGAGAATGGAGGCACCTATTCAGTTACCAAGAATCATCAGCCTAGGGCTGAGAGCCCTTTCAACATGTAGGCTGAATTGGTTCCTCGCATGGTCGAAGGTAAGTGTAGAGCCTTTTCGACACGTAGGTTGGATTGATTCGTTGCATGGTCAAATGTAAGTGCAGATCCTTTTTGACATGTATGTTATATTGGTTCCTCGCATGGTCAAATGTAAGTGTATATCCTTTCTAACATGAATGGTGGATTGGTTCCTCTCATGGTCAGATGTGAGTGCTGGGCCTTTATAACATAGATGACTGGATTGCTTCTTCTCATGTTCATATGTGAGTGTTGGACATGCCTTTCTGACATGTACGTTGGATGTGTTCCTCGCATGGTCATATGTAAGTGCTGGTTGGGCCATTCTGACTCGAGATCAAATATAAGTGCTGAATAGGACCTACATGAAAGCTAGACCTACAACCAGCATGAAAAAGGGCTAGCTTTGTCAAACTTCGTGTGATAAGAGGAATCATGAGATAGCACCCATGATGATGATCCAATGATGATGATCCAGCAGTGATGATCCAGATCAAGTGATGATCCATATCCAGTGATGATAATCTAATAGTGATGATCCAAATCCAGCGATGATCATCCAGATCTAGTGATGAGCCAGATCCAGTGATGATGATACCGATGCCGACTCTAGTAAGTAATTGTTAAGTGAGGCTAACATGTTAAAGTGGACATTAACTTAACAAAAGAATATAAATAGAGAGTGAGCCTCTCTATTTATCAGACACACACACTCACTCACTGGGGCACATGAGTGAGAGAAAAGAATCTAGGATCAGAGAGAGAGACTACTGCTGTCGAGAGATCATCTTTATGTTTTCAGGTTTTACTTTTGGTGTTGATTCTATCTCTGAGGAAGTTGTGGGTTTTCTCCTTTATGGTTTCCTCAAGGAAAATATTTGTGTCTATTTTCTCTTGTGTTTGATTGTTGTGCTTGTTAATCTCTTGGTTAAATATCCTAATATAATGCTAGCTTGAATGATAAAAATCTAACATGGTATCAGAGCTAATCTGAGAAAAAGGCATTGTGCAACTGCATAAGCTAGGGCTTATTACTTTTTGGGTCTCTCTCCACAATACATCAACAAAAGTATGCTAGGACGACTCTCCATTGAAGGGCACATCTTTTTGTCGAAGTGAAATTTGATTCTGGACATTTTCAATTTTTGATACGGGAAATTAGGGATGCTTACACAGGAAGAATTTTTTAGTGATCCTAGCATAGGATTGCTTTCCTCATAAAAATCATAGTTTAGAAACATGGGTTGATATTTTTGGTTGGGTCTAACTCCAGGAAACTCAAACCCTATTCTGACCCCGGGCCAGAAAAACCCTAAAATACTAAAACTTATAAGTTTTGGTACATTCACTATATATTGGCATTGGAGAAGGATCAAGAGCTGAAAATTTCACAGGCCGAATATGTAATCTTGAGTTACACTGTATCCAAAGTTCAGCTTCTGATTCACTATATTCTAGGAGATATGATCCCTCCACGTTAGGGTTCCAGCCTCTTCCAGGATTCATCCCTAAACAGGACACCTAGGGATAATTACTATATCTCGGGATACAAAGGCCCAAATGAAATTTCAGAAGATGTTCCAGAAAGGGCATGGAATTTAATTTTGGTTGTATAATTTTTAGACTTTTAAGATGAAACAGTGACACATGGCATCCCGTACAACTTCACTATGCTGAACAATCCTGAAACGGGTCAGCTTGGGAAAATGATCATAAGTCCCAATTGGTGAAAAAAATGCTAATGAACCCTATGGTTTTCGAATAGAGATACTCAAGGATACCGTATTATGAATTTTCAGACATAGAGGACCATTACTTGTAGAGATACCATAGAACTAGCATCAGGAATGTCTGCAGAAGAAATTGGAAAACTAGGGCTTCCTGTTCCGGGAGCTTCCCTCCACTATTTTAAGAAAAGGAGTACTTTCGACAGCTCAGCTTGAAGAGGTCTATCTTTCTATCCAATCATATCTGGAAGATTCCAAGTTTTTAAAATTAGGGTTTCTCTGACAAACCCTAGATCAACCAGCTCTGGAACCATGACGGACACCTCAAATTGGTAAGATCTAATCTTTTGCTATTTTCATTTGAGGTTATCATTTCAAAGTGATCTATCACATCATATTGATGATAATATCAGTGAAGTTGACAAATTACAAGCATGGAAGTATAGGATATCAGTAGTTCTTGAAGGAAATGAATTAGACACCTACATAAGTGGAGAGGTTCCAGTTCGAGAGGGAGATGAGGCTAAAAGCCTTATACCAGAAGAACTTGGTCAAGGCCAAGAAGATCTTTGCTGATTCAATCACGGATCACCTTATACCACAAGTGTCTTCCCTAAAGACATCGAACAATATGCTTGATTCCTTGACTAAGCTATTTGAATAACATAAATCAGAATATGACTTTGAGAAAATAGTTGAAGAATGTGAATATCCAGAATGCAAATAACATACAATCATACTTTACAAGGGTCTCTCAAATAAAAGAACAACTTGAAGCGATAGAATAAGAAGTGGAGAATGTAGAAGTTGTGATAACCACCTTGATTGACCTCCTAGCATCATGGGTATCATTCATTCAAGGAATGTGTGCCAGAAGGAAGTGATTACTTTCAGCAAGACTCCGGGAAGAGCATACACAAGAAGATGCTCAACTCATAGTAAGAGAAAAGAAGATGGGAAGATCAAGATCTCGCCATCTAAAGAAGATCACTTAAGCGATGAGGAATATGAAGAACTCAACTCTTGAAGAACCTCTTGTCCATCTTAGCATTTGGATAAGAAACGATGCTATTATGAATAAAGAAGATGATGAAGTTGAAGGCTCAAGAAGGAGTCTACCCATGAAAAAAATAAAGATAAGTATTCAATTGTCATATTTTTTTGTTATGAATTTGTTTATATTCAGTTTATGTATTATGCATGATAGAATGTTTGATAGTATGCTACTAATATACATGTGATGGGTAAGTAGCTCATGGTTCTATACAGCTCTCCATTTCTACTTATCTAAAATGAAACCTCTTTGCTGACATATTGGATTAGTGCACAATCTCAATGTTGTCCTAGTAGAGATGGAAGGCATCTAGAAAGTTTCGATGAGATATGGATGAATGTTGTATCAGCTAAAATAGTTGCATAATCATATATCTTGATGCAAAAGAATTTTTCATTATGAATATAGCTTACAAAATGTTTCTAACTATACAACTAATGCATTTGACTTGTAGGAAATATTGTGTAAAATCACCTAGAAGCAAAGGAGGAGACTTGTTCCGAAGAACAAGCGACGACAGTTCAATATGAAGAATAATATGACAAATGCAGTGACATCGTTGATGCAAAACCTTCAAGCTATGAAGAAGTAACCAAGAATAAAGAGAAGAACAATTCAAGAAGAATGATGTCAAGGATGCAGTATTGATACATGAAGGGAAGTTTGTAGTTCCATCATGCAGTAGATGGAAACATCATGGGATACAAGGAAAGATTTGTAGCACGAGGGTTCTCATGGAGACAAGGCATAGACTATGAAGAGACATTTGCAGCCAATGGGATTGAGGCACATGACAGGGAGAATCATGTGTGCAATTGAGGGAAGGATTTATACAAGCTTAGAAGACGCCCATGGGATAATCCTTACATGAGGATCTTGAAGAAGATGACAAGCTCATAGATGGGTGTGAGAAGAACTTTTGAAAATGTTCAAGATAGAGGATATTGGTATCTAGTGACCCTAGATGGATACATAAAATAATTAGTAGCAGAGGAAGCTACTTGTCACTCCAGTATAGAATGTTTCAATGCATAGAGTATGAAAGGCAAAGGGAGTATGATGCTCCTCTTCAGAGGGAGTGACTGCAGAAGATCCTGAGGTTTGACATGATACAATAGGATGGATAGATTACTGATGACTCTAGGCTTTCCTAAGAGTAAAGAGAATTCCAACCTTTTCTTCAAGGTTGAAGGTGGAAGACCAGTGATGCTCCTGTTATATGTCGATGAATTGTTCTTGACAGAAAAGAGGAACTCATTAAAGTTACAAGAAGGAGACTTGCTGCCGAGTTCGAGATGAAGGACTTGGATATGGTGCATTACTTTATAAGCATGGAGGTGTGGCAGAATCTCCCTGGGACAAGGGAAGTATGCAGTAGAGATCCTGAAGAGGTTCAGTATGATGGACTGAAAGGCCATTACCACACCTATGGAATTGAACCTGAAGCTATTGAGTGTTTCTTCATCAGAGACAGTTGATGCTATGATGCATTGTTATATGATTGGTTCATTGATGTACCTGATGAATACAAGACCAAATATTTGCTTTGTTGTGAACACAGTGAAAAATGTTCACTTGATTTTTGCAAAGAGTATTCTGAGGTACCTGAGAGGTATAGTTGATTATGGGCTCAAGTATGAGGAAAATATGAATATTAACCTGGAGGGTTATGTTGATTCAGATTGGGGATGCAGTGCCATCGATAGGAAGAGCACTTCATGGTGCTACTTCAGTATGGGATCAAGTGTGATCTCTTGGTTTAGCAGTAAACAGTTTTGCGTGGCACTGAGTACAACTGAAGCAGATTTTTTTGCAACTTGTTCAGCTAGTTGTGAGGAAGTATGGTTGAGGAAGCTATTGTCTCATTTATTTGATCTCCATTTGGATGATACTTGTATATATTGCGACAACTAGATTTGTGTGAAGTTGTCGAAGAACCCAGTGTTCCATGACAAGTCGAAGCATATCGAGATCAAATATTACTATATCAGGGATATGGTGCAGAGAGGAGCAGTGAAGCTCTATTATATTGCGATGGAGGAACAGATAGTTGATGTGTTGACTAAGCCATTGGGCAGAGTGAAGTTTGAGTACTTCAGGGATAAGCTTGGTGTTCTCTAGATCGAGGTTTCCCCTAAGGGGAAGTGATGAGTCTATGAGCCATTCTAACATGGTGAGAGGATTGGTTCCTTCCATGGTCATATGTATGGGCTGAGCCATTCTGTCATGGTGAGAGGATTGGTTCCTTCCATGTCAGTTATGAGTGCTGAGTTATTCTGATATGACTGTAGGATTTCTTCCTACATGATCAAATACAAGTGTTGAATGCCATTCTCTGAATGGAGGCACCTGGTCAGTTACCAGCAATACCTATCTTAGGGCTGAGGGCCATTCTGATATGACTATGGGATGTGTTCTCACATGATTAGATATAAGTGCAAGGCCATTCTGATGTGATTGAGGGATGTGTTCCCACTTGATTAGATATAAGGGCTGATGCCATTCTCCATGAGAATGGTGGCACCTGGTCAGTTACCAAGAATCCTCAGCCTAGGGCTGAGAGCCCTTTTGACATGTAGGTTGGATTGGTTCCTCGCATGGTCAAATTTAAGTGCAGATCCTTTTCAATAGGTAGGTTGGATTGGTTCCTTGCATGGTCGAATGTAGGTGCAGAGCCTTTTTGACATGTATGTTGGATTGGTTCCTTGCATGGTCAAATGTAAGTGCAGAGCCTTTATGTCATGAATGTTGGATTGGTTCCTCTCATGGTCAAATGTGAGTGTTGGGCCTTTCTGACATAGATGAATAGATTGGTTCTTCTCATGGTCAGATGTGAGTGCTGGGTGTGCCTTTCTAACATGTATGTTGGATGTGTTCCTCGCATGGTCAGATGTAAGTTTTGGGTGGGCCATTCTAACTTTGGGTCAGATCTAAGTGTTGAAGAAGACCTACATGGAGGCTAGGCCTACAACCAGCATGAAAAAGGGCTAGCTTTGTCGAACTTCCTGTGACGAGAAGAATCATGAGGTAGCACCCGTGATGATGATCCAACAGTGATGAGCCAGATCGAGTGATGATCCATATCCAGTGATGATGATCCAGTAGTGATGATTCGGATCAAGTCAGGATCCAGATCAAGTGATGATGCAGATCCAGTGATGATGATCCAGATCGAGTGATGATCTAGATCTAGTGATGATGATCCCAATCAAGTGATGATGCAGATCCAGATGAAGATGACTTGAAGATGAAGATGAAAAGAACTCAACGATGATCCAGATAATACAGAGAAGAATACTTGTGCTGATAAATTGTGTCGAAAGAATACCTTCCTAATTAAGAGGGAGTGTTGATGTATTTGTAACTTCGAAATGTATTCACTCGTATATCTTATGTATTGTACCCCGATGTTTATTCCGAGAAGTGTTTGTAATGTATTTGAGTCATGTCATGCCCCGATGTTCCTATCGGGAGATTCAATCATGTAAACAAGTCATGCAAAGTAATTGTGGGTAACCCTCCTATTGATCAAGGGTTAAATTTCCCATAGTTGTGGGGAACTAGGGTTATTAGACTCTCCTAGAGATGTCGGCTCTAGTGAGTAATTGTTAAGTGAGGCCGACATGTTAAAGTGGACATTAAGTGAATGAAAGAATATAAATAGAGAGTGAGCCTCTCTATTTATCACACACACACTCACTCACTGGGGTGCATGAGTGAGAGAAAAGAAGCTGGGATCAGAGAGAGGGACTACTGCTGTCAGGAGATCATCTTTATGTTTTCAGGTTTTACTTTTGGTGTTGATTCTATCTCTGAGGAAGTTGTAGGGTTTTCTCCTTTATGGTTTACCAGAGGAAAATATTTGTGTCTATTGTCTCTTGTGTTTGATTGCTGTGCTTTTTATTCTCTCAATTAAATATCCTAATATAATGCTAGCTTGAATGCTAAAAATATAACATATCGCACCTATTTGGTATGAAGTTGTGATCCAGGTTGCACATTTCTACCCGATAAGCATGATCTAGGTCACACCTTTTACCCAGATAAGTGTGACCTAGACCCAAATTCCATATTGTACTTATCCAGGATTTCAGAGTGACCCCAATCACTTATGCGAAAAACCATGTTAAGTGTGAACTGTGTTTTTCTATTGTTTTATGTCTAGTGGTGGGCGTTTTACGGTTTTGTGCGACCCGAACCACACTTGTTTTGCAGAAAAGTGCAAAATATAGATTTATCAATTATTTGAGGTGTTCTAGACCCTTTCTATACCCCATGTATGTGATCTCTCCATTTCCTGACAATGTGTGTTGGTACTGGAGTTGTAAGCCCTAAGTTGTTGTATAGTCCTAGGAGAATTTATATTATTTTTCTGAAAACCTTAATATTTTATGCTATTTGATGTATTTTGTTAGATTATAAGTTATATGGTTGGATCATAATTCTATTTCAAATCCATACATATAATATTTCAATATATACTACATGATTTTTTTTAATTATTTTTATTAATTCATAGTCCAAAGTGTGAGCTAGTTTAAATATTAATGTTCTGGTAGTGAATATTAATCTTTGATAAATTAAACGTTGACAGAATGTTAAAGAACTTCACACATTTTCAAAAGTCATGATTAACGTTGTAAAATATGAAGTGGATGAAACACATGGTTAAATTTCCATACAAGGTACCTTTTGGTATCCTCATGTGAGTTCACAAACTGTTAGAATAATCAACCCATAGATACCTACCTTAGAAATTAATTTTAATTATTTTTGTCTTATTACCTAGTTTCCTAGATTCCATTCTATGATAGTTGCCTTATACAAGTCCTAGAAGTCAACACATGCTAAAATTGAGTCATGGAGCGCTTGGGAAACATCCTAGAAACCAAATTTAGCATGTCTACTTTATTCTAGATCCTCCAAAGTGCATATCTGCTTTTTCTGAAAAGCTGCCTTACTTTATTCCGATTTAAGGAAAAAGCAAAAGCTAGACTAGGTGTTTTTGACTTGTTTTTTTCCCACATCATCCTCCTTCCGTTTCTCCAAATAAAAGCATGCATGAGTTTTCTTTCCATCCCTCTTTATCTTTCCCACCTGACTTAGCAAATTCGTGAGCATCTTCATAGATTTGGAAACTGCTTTATGCACCTATGGGAGATTTGACTAGATTTAGTAAGCCTACTTTTTTACTATTTAGAATGGCATATTTATGCATTATATTCTCTCATGTAATGATATATTGCAACAGCCTATTACTTCACAAGGTTTTCTATTGTACACTTATTGAATACAGATCATTTTTATGCTCCAATTTCAGTCTCCTTTGGTGTGAATTTTGCATGTTTGATTAGCAATTTTGTGAGTGTAATTGTTCTATATCTTGGGTTCAATTTCCACATGGTATTAGAGCCTTTGTATATCAATTTATATTCTTCCTTATTGCTATTGCAAGTTCAAAATATTGACTGGAAGTGCATTCTGCTGACTGGAGGGAACAGTTTCTAAGCTATGGACCAATCTCAAAAGATCATCTTGACTCATTTAATTTCTTTCAGTGGAAAGCTGAGATGGAGATATTGTTGAGAGAGAAAGGTCTCTACAAGGTAACTATGGAAATAGAGGGAGAGCCCAATGCAGCTGTAGATAAAATTAAATGGCACAATAGAAGGGATGAGTCCTATGGTCTTTTGTGTCTGAGCATTTCAAGAGACCTCGTCTTCCATCTTGATGGATTGAAATCACCTAATGAAGTGTGGGAGAAGCTAGAATATATTTTTGGAAAGACATATGAGATGAGAGGACATCAAATTGAGAATGACATGATCTCCTTGAGTCCCAGTAGCTTCAAATCATTGCAACTCTACTTTTCCAAGTTTAAGGCTCTTGTTTTGCAGTTGAAACAGTGTGGGATCAAAAAGAAGGAAGAGAAACTAGTTTTGTACATACTCTCTAAGCATGGTATTGACTATTCAGTGTTTGTTTCAACCTTCCATGCCACCAAGTTGACAGCTCTATCTTGGAATATGCCTAATCTTGCAGATTTTATGGAATCCCTCACACATGAGCAAGATAAGTTAGTGATGATAGGCATCATCAAATATTCCAAAGAACAAGCTTTGGTTGCTGGAGATTCAAAGGTGGATTGAAAAAGAAATAAAAAAGCTAAAAAGACACCTGAGAAAAAGAGAGACAAGAACAAGTCTTAAGAGGAGCCCCAAGGTTCCAAGAAGAACTCCCAGAAGAAGAAGAACAAATGAGAAATGAGCAAGTGTGCATACTGTAGTAAGGGCTATCATCCCAAGAGATCTTGTATGAAAAATAAAACTGACATGTTGACCCAACTCCTGGAGAAAAATAACATCTCCCTTCCCGATTGCTCAAAGAAGAGGGAAGGAGGATCAAATTCAGAGGATAGAGAGAATGTACATGCCTTGGTTGCTGGCACATCAAGCTCACCTAGCTTCATCATAGATTGTGGAGCTTCTAGACATATGGTTTTGAAAAAAGAGATATTATCCTCTCTTGACATGCAAAAACGTCCACCAATAGTTTTGGGAGATGACTCTCTCACTGACAGTTTTGGGGAAGGGAAGGACTGATCTTGACCATGGTAAGTTCAATAATGTATTATATGTTCCAGGTCTTGCCTCTAATCTCTTGTCATTGTATCATATGCTCACACTGGGTCTCCAAAGAAGGTCATCTTCTCCCATGATGATGTTGAAATAACTGATATTTTGAATGGTAAAGTCATAGAAAAAGGTGTTGTAGATCACACTTCGAAGGTATACAAGTTTTCCCATTTTCTACCCTACTCAAACCCCTCTGCTCTCCTGATTCATGCTAATGAAGCAATCAAGCTTTGGCATGAAATATTTGGCCATATTAACTACAATTATCTTTCTGATTTGAGTGAAAAATATATGGTCATATGGTTACCAAAGATCAAGTTTTGGAAGGGAGTCTGTCAAGGTTGTATCCTAGGAAAACACCCAGAGCACAAGCATGAGAAAGCTGGTCATGAGAGAACCTCTGCACCTCTTGAGATGATCCATAGTGACATTACTAGTCCATTCCCTCATATGCCCATGAGTCAAGAAAAATATGCATTGACTTTCATAGATGACTTTTCCAGGTATTACTGGGTTTACTTGCTAAAGCATAAGTCTGAAGTTTTTGACCTCTTCAAAGTCTTTAGAGCCTTGGTTGAAAACTAGTATGGGAGGAAACTCAAGATCCTTAGATTTGAAAATGGTGGTGAGTATGTCAAGTATAAGTCCATTCAATATTATAAATATGCAGGTATTTAGATGAAGCATTCAATCCCTTACCCACCACAGCAAAATGGTGTTGCTGAGAGCAAGAACAGATCATTGAAGGAGATGGCAACCTGCATGATGGATGCTAAGACTTTGCCACCAAATTTTTTGGACGAGGCTATAAACTGTGCATCCTACATCCAGAATAGGGTGCCCCATAAGCAGCTTGATGGTATGACTCCTTTCGAAGCTTGGAGTGGGCACAAGCTAGATGTGACCCATTTCAGGATTTTTGGCTCAAAGGCTTGGGCTAGAATTCCAACTGAAAAGAGGAAGGCTTTGCAGCCCCAAAGCCAAGAGTGCCTATTTTTTGGGTATTATAAATATTCAAAAGGGTACAAGCTGATAAACTTGACCACTAACAAATCTTTCATTGTGTTATAGCCTATTTTTTCTTCTCAGTTTAAAACATTTGCTTGTTTTTTGAAGCTTGGATTTGTTCTTTTTTAAGTTTGGATTTTAGGTGAGTTTAAATATTTTCTTTAATTTTTTATGTTTTTATTTTGATTTCATAGTTTTAATTTTCCAATTTTGGTTTTATTTAGCAAATTTCATAGTTCAGGGGCTTGTAGGATGTTTATATGAATTAAAGGTCCTAAAAAATATCATAAAGTCTTGATCTAAGTCATTTAACCAAAGTTAATCCTTTGTTGTGAGTTGTATTTTTTAAAATTATTGAAACATGTTTTCTTGTAGCGCAAGCCCGAAAACATTACACACACACGCTACAAGAAACTTGCGCTATTCGAAAATCATGATTTTTGGTTCAATTTTTTAGAAATTCGTGCATGAGAAAGGTCATTCACACTTGTTCGTGGATTTGATACGTGTTCTCCGCCAGGGTGATCATTGTGATAGGTTTTAATAGTTCAAACAAATCCATCATTAGGGTAAGTGCGGTGGTCTGTAAGTTATGATACAGAGTAGTGGAATAATGAAAATTATCCATGATTGAGGAAAATTCGCCTTGAATTATGCATCTCCTAAAGCGCATGAAGAGAATACAAGTTCGCGGTGAAGATTTGGCAGTTTGTAATCAAGTTTTGAAGCAAGTCAGTAATTTAGGGCTTTGAAGCAGTGACTATTTGTAACTATCATGGAAGTCAGAGTAGGATTAAGGAATGGAATTGGACTCCTAGCAGACAAGAAAACGCAATTCTAGCAGTTGGATTCACCACTCTGATAGGTAGGAAGCGAATTGCTATCAAAGTCCATGTATTTGGGTTTATACTAACAAAATATTAATTATGGAATTTAATGAAGATTGCTAGTATGTAAACCTAATTCATACTAAATGTCAAATTTTCTATCAATAGAACTAAGACATTTATCAATTTAAATGATAAAATCTAGTCCAGAGGTTTAGTTTTCCAACATATCATTGTCTGTCAAATTTGCCAAGATCTGAACAGAGTTAAAATTCTTTACTGAAAGAAGCAATTTGACAGTCATTTAAAATGAAAAGAAGTGGTAAAACCAATAGAGTTGAACCTTCAGACATGTCGTGGGTTCAGCCTTTTCTAGACTGTGCAAGATTGTTTTTAGAGGCAGGATGGTTAAGCTTTTTTGAGAAAATTGATGGGTATCACACAGAGGTTTCTTATAAGTTTGCTCAGTGTTTGGAAAAAGATATTGTTACTTTTGATACTTTCAAGTTTTAGTTGACCAGAGAATTGTTAGCTGAAGCTACGGGGATCCTAGATGAAGAAGAATACTGGTTTGAAAAAGCACCTTTTACCTTTGATGCACAGAAATACTTACATTCAGATGTGGTAGCAGACTGGGGGTAAAGGAGTAAATATTCAAAAATTTAAACCAGAATGGATAGAGCCAATAAAAATTCTGCAAAGTTATATCACTTGTGAGGGAATATTTGCATTTGTTTTTAAGTATCATTTTAGGTTTTTGCAGCATCTTAGCCATGAAGCAAAGATGAATCCTTCATTATTTTTCTTTAAAAGTTTACAAAAGATGTCCAGTAGGGTGAAGGAACATCAAGATCACACTAAACAATCTGTGTTTCATCATGGGCTTATAAATCTATTCATAAGTATTGTGCTTCGAAACAAGGAGAAAACGTGGGAATATTTTCTATTTTGGTCTGGATTTCAAACAGAGAAGGAAGATCAAACTCAGAAAAGATAGTTGAATAAGCGTCATAATTTGGTCAAGAAACTAAAAAAGAGAGTCATGTTTAAGATTGAAGAGGATAATGCACCAGAGAAATCTATGACTCAAGGACATGAAAATGTTGAAGTTGAACAACAGACCAATATTGAGGAAAATGAAATTTCAAAGGAAGAAGTGAAAGAAATAGAGCATGTAGAAGATATTTTTCATGAAGAACTAAATCAAGAAGTAAAGGAAAATGTGAAAGAACAAGAATAAGTTCCTATTATAGTGTAGTCTAAAGATGAGGAAAAGTCATTGTCTGATGAAGTCAGGGTTCATACTGAACAGAAGATACAAAAACAGTTTGAAAAGTTGTCCAGCTAGCTTCTATTAAACATCAAGGGAAAGCTTTAAGCATGTTAGGAGAAATTGGAACAGCTTGGAGGCCCAAGACTAGACCTAAGAACAAACTCAGATTGAATATGAAGAAACTGTTAAACCCTAAATTAGCTAAAAAGAAAATCACAGTAATTGAAGACTCTTCATCTCAGGAAGAGTTAGAAGACAATGAAGATCAACATGAAAAGGACATGAAGGGAAAAATCAAATGGTCTCAGAAAATAAATCAGTTTTCACTGAAACCAAAATTTCAGAGATATTTGAGGAAGTTCGAAAGAAGGTAATTCTAGACCAGCAACAAAATGATTTAAAGAAGAAGCATTCAGTTATATCAATATTTTGTGCAGAGAAAGGAACGATTGGTGAGCAATCAGTCCAATGCAGTACTAAAGTCAAAGAATTTTCAGAAGTCCCTGTGGCCATGACAGAGCAACTGGAAGAAGATGAAGATATTTTTAAGAAGTTTAAAATCCCTTGGATGCTAGAAAAAATGCATCCAGTATCAGAAGGGAAGTGCATTGATTCTGAAAATGAAAATTTATAAAGGAGTATCAAATAGTACAAATACCATATCGAGTACCTTCATGAGACAAATGACGGATTAGTGAATTCCAACAGAATATTGAGAGAATATTTAGAAGAGGTAAATAACCACTATCAGGAATTAATTACAGTTTCTAAGGAGGCTTTAAAAAGAAAAAGACAGACAGAAAGTATGTTACAAAACTAAAACAAACCATTCAAGAGCTAACACAGCAGAACGGGAGCTGACAAAAAGAGTTGAACACTTGTAAGCAGATCACTCGAAAGCAAGAAGGAAGACTCAAGCTTTAGAAGGGATTGCTCTTTTAGCAGAGCTGCTAAGGACTTGTAAAGTGCTTTAAGAATAGTGGTTATTGGTTATTTTATAAAAAAAAATGATTTATTTTTGTATGATGATAGTCTTATTGAACAATTTGATAGTATGACCTAAAGGTATCTTTTCAGTTATGTAACTGTCTTTGAGAAACCAAGATAAAAGTAAGATTGGGAAAGAACCAAGGGTTCAAATTTGTGTACAAGGGGAGGCTATCAAGCTATGATTTATGAAGCTAAGTGTCAAAACACTCTTATGTATTTTTGAATGACTGATTATGAAATATATGCAACTATAAGCCTTGTTTAGCCTATTTGTTGGTTTTATTTCTAATTTGTTTAATCACTCAGTTGATATATTCATTTCTTGTTTGAAGTTATTATTCATGAAATGCTTGTCAACTGTGGATGGAATTCAGTGCTGTGATTATTGTATCTGGTTTATGTTTTATATGTTATGCATCTCAGCCCTTCAATTGTGCATGATTTAGTGTTTGCTTTAGCCTTGTGAAGTTTTTACCCTCTTTATTACAAACTGCACAACCAAAACCCTAAAAACCTATTTTAGTTAATTTTGTTTTATGAGATTGTGTTGGATTGTTCTTTTGTAATATGAGAACAATTTTTGGCACTAACATCTTTAGTGCCATTGCTAGGGATGAAATTGAAAGCCTACTTTCCCTAGGTTACTCATCATTTAACTGGTTTTGAGAGGCGGACTTCAACCAACAAATTTTAGAAGACTACATTTCACCAAATATTTCACAGTGGCTACTAAAAGAGTTGGAATAAAAAGTAGACATGGTTCACCTTTACAACTGGGTATCTCAGACCTAGAGTAGATTCTGAAAACAACTAGGAAAATCAAAAGGTCTCAGTCATCTCCAGCCTTATGTAACCCTGATCAACTAGACTTATCATCACCTTTTTATATTTTAAAGGAGGAGGAAAAAGATTCATCCCAGTTGAAACCTACAATTCCTATTAGTAATTTCCAGATCTTTACTGATCCTCAATCTTTCAAGAAATCAAAGACTTTACCTCCTGGAAAAATCCCTTTATTTCACCTCAAAGTTGGTAAGAATCCTTTTTAGCCAAGTTCTATCCAAGTCTTTCCATCTTCTAAACCAATCAATTTAAAGATGGCAGCCCAAAATCAACCATTAGATATGGTGGCCGCTAGGTTACACCTCTAGTTTTGCCTCAACCCTTAAATGCTCTCCCTGGTGGAGATTACCAAAAATTCTTACCTAGTTTTAATTAAAAAGGTGAGACCACAACTAAGGAGCATTGGGATGAATTTCTCAGCTATATAGATAATCAGAATATCGAGGCAAAAGATGTTCGTACAAAGTCTAGATGGAGAGGTCAGAAAATGGTTCAGAGAGTTAGCATCAAACTCTATTACTATAATAGAATATCTTCTGGATATTTTCATGAGACAATGGGGTGATACTAAGGATCACACATATTACATTACAGAGTATGGAACTCTTAGAAGGAAGAAAGATGAAACTATAGCTGATTTTTCTAAGAGGTTCAATAAAATGTATGGTAGAATTCCTGCAGAAATTAAACCTTCTGAAACTTCTGCAAAACTCACTTATGCTAATTCTTTTGATCATGAGTTTTCCTTACTCTTGAGAGAAATAATACATGTTACTTTACTTAATATGCAGGAGTCAGCATTAGAAGTGGAATCTAATATACTTGCTTCCAATAGATTGAAGGGAAACTCAACTCAACAAGTTTATGACAAAAAGGGTAAAAAAGAGGCAGCTCCAGTGGTTTCAACATCCCACTCCGCAGAAGAAAAAATTGATGAAATGGAAAAACTTGTGAAAATACTAACAACAAAACTAAACAAATTGGATTTAGAGAAAAATTCAAACAAACTTGTTCAAGAGGGAGACAGAAACCCTAATAATCCAAATCAATTCAGATGACAGTTTGCAGCTCGTTTCATTCCCAGAGAAAGAAGAAATAATGATATACAACGAGAAAGGAGATAAGCTAAGGATCAAAAGGTACCACCCCCACTTCAAAATAATGTTACTGATGAAGGAGAAATAGAAGAAGAAGAGTTTTTTGAGGATCCAGATCAAGATATGAATTATTTTGGAGAACAATTGTTAGAAGGTTTTGTGACTGAGGAGGATTTTTTAAACTCAGAATATTATGATGCTGATGTGTTTGAAACATAAAATGATTTAAATCTTGAGGTAACTGGTAAAAGAAGACTTACTCATTGGTAAAAGCATTAAAGTTTTTCAAAATTTATGTTTTGCATTCCAAAGTTATTGCTTATGATTCTAATGCTGCCATTAAGGATGTTTTGACTCAAACTAATAGTGAGGGAAAAAGAGGGAAAAGGATTGCAAAAATAATGGAATATGATGTGGAAATTAAGCCCACAAAGCTGGTAAAGGGACAAGGTTTAGCTAAATTGTTAACTGATTCAAATTGTCAAGATGTAGGTCTTCATCTTATGGCAGAACAACCATCACATGAAGACTTGCAAGCAGAGCAGGAGAAAGAAATAATTATGGACCACTATGCAGAATCTGCATGGTATGTAGATATTATACATTTTCTCTTGTATTTACAATGTCTAGAACATCTAGACAAGAAAGCTGCTAGGTCATTAAAGTTGAAAACTACTAAATATTATTTGATAGAAAAAAAATTGTTTTGGAAATATCCAGGGGGTATTTTTCTTAGATGTTTGGATAAGCCAGAAATTGAAGAAGTAATCTCTGAATCACATGAAGGTGCTTGTGGGGGACATAAGTATTGGAAGGCAACATCTTATAAAATTTTGAGATCCGAATACTATTAGCCTTCGTTATTCTCTGATGTATATTAGCAGGTAAGAGCATGTATTCCTTTTCAAAAGTTTGCTATCAAGCCAAAACTGGTGTCTTTACCATTAAGTTCTATTGCTGTAAATACCTCTTTTCAGCAGTGGGGTTTGGAATTCATAGGGGATATAAATCATTCCTCTTTAGGGTAGCATAAATGGATTTTAACTGCTATAGATTTCTTTACTAAATGGGTAGAACCCAACCCCACAAGAAATGCAAGAGATAAGGTTATTATAGATTTTATTTAGGAAAATATTCTTAGCAGGTTTGGATGTCCCAATAAGTTATTGAATGATAATGCTCAAGCTTTTAAGTCTAAAGATGTGGTGGCATTCTGTGAAAAGAATGGGATTATTTTGAAACACTCAACACCTTATTATCCTCAGGGAATTGGGTTAGCTGAGTCAACTAATAAGAGTATTATTCAGAGTATCAAGAAGTTATTGAAGAATAATAAACGATCATGGGACTCAATGTTAAAATATGCATTGTGGGAAGATAGAATAACAATAAAAAGGGAAATTGGAACTTCTCATTTTCAATTGGTATATGATACTGATGTAGTGTTTCCTGTTCAACTTGGTATTCCAGTGATGAAATTTATTTAGGATAGTCAAGAAGAACCGAGTGATATTCAAAGAAGAATTTATGCACTGATAGAATTACAGCAGAAACGTGAAACAGTAGAGGAAAAAGCTCATCTATATAGGACAAAGGTTAAAGAAAGGTTTGACAGAAAGATCAACGAGAACACCTTTTCAAATGGAGATATGGTCTTGAGATGGGATGCTAGAAAGGAACAGAAAGGAAAACATGGCAAGTTTGATAATCTATGGTTTGGTCCTTTCATAGTATCAAATAATCTAGAAAATAATACTTTTGCGCTACAGACTTTGGATGGTGAGGAATTGTCTAATCTAGTTAATGGATGATTCCTCAAACATTTTTACAGCTTTTGAGGTAAATATTGGACTTTCATTGTATATACCTATGTGAATAACAGAATAAAGACTCCATGACCCAATGTAATTTTTATAGATTAGTAAATAGTTGTAGTTACAGCACAGAAGGCACGGATCTATACGTTCTTGAAGCCTCATAGGGAGGACTTCATCCTGCAGTAGGAGCAAGATGTTATAGCCTATTTTTTCTTCTCAGTTTAAAACATTTGCTTGTTTTTTTAAAGATTGGATTCATTCATTTTTATGTTTGAATTTTAGGTTAGTTTAAATATTTTCTTTAATTTTTAATTTTTTTATTTTGATTTCATAGTTTTATTTTTCCAATTTTGGTTTTATTTAGCAAATTTCATAGTTCAGGGGCTTGTAGGATGTCTATATGAATTAAAGTTCCTAAAAAAAATCATAAAGTCTTGATCTAAGTCATTTAACCAAAAGTTAACCCTTTGTTATGAGTTGTATTTTTGAAAATTATTGAAACAGGTTTCTTATAGCTCAAGCCTAAAAAAGTTACACATGCGCACTACAATAAAATCACACTATTCGAAAATCATGATTTTTGGTTCAAATTTTTGGAAATTCGCGCATGAGAGAGGTCATTCACACTAGTTCATGGATTTGATACGTGTTCTTGGCCAGGGTGATCATTGTGACAGGTGTTAATAGTTCAAACAAAGCCATCATTAGGGTAAGTGCAGTGGTTTGGAAGTTATGATACAGAGTAGTGGAATAATCATAAATTATCCATGATTGAGGAAAATTCACCTTGAATTACGCATCTCCTAAAGCGCATGAAGAGCATACAAGTTCGTGGTGAAGATTTGGCAGTTTGTAATCAAGTTTTGAAGGAAGTCGGTAATTTAGGGCTTTGAAGCAACAACTGTTTGTAACCATCGTGGCAATCAGAGGAGGATTAAGGAATGGAATTGGACACCTAGAAGTCAATAAAATGCAATTCTAGGAGCTAGATTCACCACTTTGATAGGTAGGAAGAAAATTGCTATCAAAGTCCATGTATTTGGGTTTATACTAGTAGAAGATTAATTATGGAATTTAATGAATATTTCTAGTATGTACACCTAATTCATACTAAACGTCGAATTTTCTGTCAATAAAATTAAGACATTTATCAGTTTAAATGATAAAATCCAGTCTAGAGGTTTAGTTTTCCAACATATCATTATATGTCAAATTTGCCAAGATCCGAACAGAGTTAAAATTATTTACTGAAAGAAGCAATTTAACAGTCGTTTAAAATGAAAAGAAGTGGTAAAACCAATAGATCTGAACCATTAAACATGTACTAGGTTCTGCCTTTTCCAGACTGTGCAAGATTGTTTTTAGAGGCGGGATGGTTAAGCGTTTTTGAGAAAATTGATGGGTATCAGACATAGGTCTCTTATAAGTTTGCTCATTGTTTGGAAAAATATATTGTTATTTTTTATACTTTGAAGGTTTAGTTGACCAAAGAATTATTAGCTGAAGCTACAGAGATCCCAGATGAAGGCGAATACTGGTTTAAAAAAGTACCTTTTACCTTTGATGCATAGAAATACTTACTTCCAGATGTGGTATTAGACTGGGGTAAAGGAGTACATATTCAAAAATTTAAACTAGAAAGGATAGAGCCAATAAAAATTATGCAAAATTATATCACTTGTGAGGGAAGATTTGCATTTTTTTAAGTATCATTTTAGGTTTTTGCGGCATCTTAGCAATGAAGCAAAGATGAATCTTCCATTCTTTTTCTTTAAAAGTTTACAAAAGATGTCTAGCAGGGTGAAGGAACATTAAGATCACACTAAAGAATATGTGTTTCATCATGGGCTTATAAAGCTAGTCATAAGTACTATGCTTCGAAAGAAGGAGAAAACATGGTAATATTTTCTATTTTGGTTTGGATTTCAAATAGAGAAGGAAGATAAAACTCAGAAAATACAGTTGAATAAGGGTCATAATTTGGTCAAGAAGCTGAAAAAGAGAGTCATAGTTAAGATTGAAGAGGATAATGCACCAGAGAAATCTATGACTCAAGGACATGAAAATGTTGAAGTTGAACAACAAACCAATATTGAGGAAAATGAAATTTCAAAGGTAGAAGTGAAAGAAATAGAGCATGTAGAAGATATTTTTCATGAAGAACTAAAGCAAGAAGTAAAGGAAAATGTGAAAGAACAAGAACAAGTTCCTATTATAGTGTAGTGTAAAGATGAGGAAAAGTCATTGTCTGATGAAGTTAGGGTTCATACTGAATAGAAGATACAGAAACAGTTTGAAGAGGAGGTAATGTCATGAGGGATAAAAAGAAAATTTGTCCATCTAGCTTCTATTAAATGTCAAGGGAAATATTTAAGCATGTTAGGAGAAATTAGAACAGCATGCAGGTCCAAGCCTAGACCTAAGAACAAACTCAGATTGAATATGAAGAAAC
Source organism: Pseudotsuga menziesii (assembly GCA_001517045.1). Lineage (NCBI taxonomy): Eukaryota > Viridiplantae > Streptophyta > Pinopsida > Pinales > Pinaceae > Pseudotsuga > Pseudotsuga menziesii. The sequence goes on from LPNX010273440.1 coordinate 461,495, forward strand.
TGTTAAACCCTAAATTAGCTAAAAAGAAAATTACAGTAATTGAATACTCTTCATCTAAGGAAGAGTTAGAAGAAAATTAAGATAAACATGAAAATGACATGAAGGGTAAAAAGCAAATGGTCTCAGAAAATAAATCAGTTTTCACTGAAACCAAAATTTCAGAGATATTTGAGGAAGTTAGAAAGAAGGTAATTTTAGACCAGCATCAAAATGATTTAAAGAAGCAGCATTCAGTTATATCAAGCTTTTGTGCAGAGAAAGGAAGGTTTGGTGAGCAATCAGCCCAATGCAGTAGTGAAGTCAAAGAATTTTGAGAAGTCCTAGTGGCCATGACACAGCAGCTAGAAGAAGATAAAGAGATTTTTAAGAAATTGAAAATCCCTTGGATGCCAGAAGAAATGCATCCAGTATCAGAAGGGAAGTCCATTGATTCTAAAAATGAAAATTTACAAAGGAGTATCAAACAGTACAAATACCATATCGATTACCTGCATGCGACAAATGAGGGATTAGTGAATTCCAATAGAATATTGAGAGAATATTTAGAAGAGGTAAATAGACACTATTAGGAATTAATTACAGTTTCTAAGGAGGCTTTAAAAATAAAAAGAAAGAAAAAAGTCTATTTACAGAACTGAAACAAACCATTCAAGAGCTAACACAGAAAAATCTGGAGCTGACAAAAAGAGTTGAAGACTTGGAAGCAGATCACCAGAAAGCAAGAAGGAAGACTCAAGATTTAGAAGGGATTTCTCTTTTAGCAGAGGCTGCTAAGGACTTGTAAAGTGCTTTCAGAATAGTGGTTATTAGTTAGTTTATGAAAAAAAGTTATTTTATTTTTATATGATGATAGTCTTATTGAACAATTCGATAGTATGACCTAAAGGTAGTTTTTCAGTTATGTAACTGTCTTTGAGAAACCAAGATAAAAGTAAGATTGGGAAAGAACTAAGGGTTTTCATTTGTGTACAAGGGGAGGCTATCAAGCTGTCAAAACGCTCTTATGTATTTTTGAATGACTGATTATGAAATATATGCAACTATAAGCCCTGTTTAGCCTATTTGCTGGTTTCATTTCTGATTTGTTTAATCACTCAGTTGATATATTCATTTCTTGTTTGAGGTTATTATTCATGAAATGCTTGTTAACTATGGATGGAGTTAAGTTCTATGATTATTGTATCTGGTTTATGTTTTATATGGTATGCATCTCATCCCTTCAATTGTGCATGATTTAGTGTTTGCTTTAGCCTTGTGAAGTTTTTACCCTTTTGCTTACAAACTGCACAACCAAAACCCTAAAAACCTATTTTACTTAATTTTGTTTTATGAGATTGTTTTGGCTTGTTCTTTTGTAGTCTGAGAATAATTTCTGGCACTAACACATTGAAATATGTGTTCAGTTCCAAGAAGATCCTTTAGTAGCAGTTGAAGTTGGAGAGTCATCTTCACCACCATATCCATTGATTGTAAGTGGAGAGACTAATGAGTTTGCTGATTCTTATATGTCTCATAATGCTGATTTGATTGAAGATCCTAATATTTATACAAGTCCTAAATGGGAAACAAATACCATTCAGGAAGCTAGGGAACTAGCTGGAAATCCTAGTGACACTAGGAGGACTAGATATCAATTTGAGAGTGCCCTTTGTGTGAACGATCCTCTATTTGCTAAGAAGTTGTATCTGATGGTTGAATTATATCCATAGACAAATGAAGATGTATTAGATGATCCAATATGGAAAACAGCCATGAAAGTAGAATTCAGGTCACTCCAGAAGAGCAACACTTGGGAATTGGTTGATCTTCCCCCACGGAGGAAGCTGGTTAAATGTAAGTGGGTTTTCAAGACTAAGTTTGCTTCTGATGGTTCACCTTTGAAATATAAGGAAATATTGGTAGCCAAGGGATACTCAAAAGCACATGGTATTTACTACAATGAAACCTTTGCACCAGTGGGAAAGATGGACTCCATAAGGCTAGCTCTAGCCATTGCAGCTTCAAAGCAGTGGGAGGTACATCACATGGATGTGAAGTGTGCTTTCATAAATGGAGATCTCACTGAAGAGATTTACATAAAGCAACCTGAAGGGTTTGTTTCTAATCCATTTTTAGTGTGCAGGTTAAATAAATCATTGTATGGGATCAAGCAAGCCCCCAGGGCTTGGTATGCCAAGATTGATGGCTTTTCGCTATCACTGAGTTTTGTTCGATGTAAGTATGATCCTAATGTATATTTGAAGCTGATTCGTGGTTCTTTGACGATTATTTTCTTGTATGTGGATGACCTTCTGATTATAGGAATTTCAAAGAAAGAGATTTCCTCCTTGAATGATGCAATGAACCATGCTTTTTCTATGACATATTTGGGATTGTTGAGCCAATTCTTGGGTCTCAAAATTGCTCAATGCCAAATTGGAATCAAGGTACATCAGTTAAATTATACTCTATATTTTATTAACAATTTTCAACATGAAATATTGCAAGCCAAGGAAGACTCCCTTCCTTTCAGGAGTTAAGCTTGAAGAAGCAGCTTCTTATCCTATGCTAAATAATACACTGTATAGGCAGTTGATTGGGTGTTTTCTTTATATTACACACACTCGAAATGATCTATATTATGTAGTTAGTGTGTATTATATATACATGGATCAGCCTCATGAGATCCACTAAAGAGCAGCCAAAAGGATCCTAAACTTTGTTCAAGGAACACGAACTCATGGGATCTTCTACAAAGCAAAATCTGATCTTGATTTGATTGGGTTTAGTGATAGTGATTGGGCAAGTGACAACACGGATATAAAGTATACCTCAAGATATGTGTTCATGCTTGTAGAAGGACCAATCATCTGGTCAAGCAAGAAGTAGAGTTCCATATCACTCTCTTCTACAGAAGCAAAGTATAGAGGAGTTGTAAATGTAGCAACTCAATGTTTGTGGTTGCAAGGGATACTCGGAGAATGTGGTTTTGAATCATAGTTGTCAACTATTATCTACTGTGATAATCAGATCACCATTTGAATCTAAAATGATCCACTTCAGAAGCAGTGAACCAAGCACATTGAGATCCACATGCATTACATCAGACAGCTTGTGCATGATGGCACCATTGATCTACTCTTCTATTCATCTTAAGAACAAGTAGCAGACATCTTCACCAAAAGGTTTTGTGAGAATACCTTCACCAATCTCAAATCACTGCTGGGGATTTCTAATCATGCTATGAAGCATGATTGATGACAATATTTCCAAAAATTTTGTTTTTCTGATCAGTGTTTAAGGGAGGATTTTCCCACTAGGTTTTTGCCTCTTTCCTTGGTTGTATGGACAAGCAGTATGTAAAGGGTGACCAAGCCTTGTTGCTAGGCCCTATATTTTTATGATATTTACTCATAAAGTCAGGCTTAAGGGGGGTTTTTATAATAATCAACCAAAATTTACCTACCTTAGACATTAATTTTAATTATTTTTGTCTTATTACCTAGTTTCCTAGATTCCATTCTATGCTAGTTGCCTGCTACAAGTCCTAGAATTCAACACATGATAAAAATGAGTCATGGAGTGCTTGGGAAATATATAGGAAACCAAATTTAGCATGTCATGTTTATTCTAGATCCTCCAAAGCACGTATCTTCTTTTTCTGAAAAGTTGCCTTGTTTTATTCTGATTTAAGGCAAAAGGAAAAGCTAGACTAGGTGTAGTTGACTTGTTTTTTTCCCACATCATCCTCCTTCATTTTATCCAAATAAAAACATGCATGAGTTGTATTTCCATCGCTCTTTATCTTTCCCACTTGACTTAGCCAATTCGTGAGCATCTTCGTAGATTTGGAAACGGCTTTAAGCACCTATGGGGGATTTGACTAGATTTAGTAAGCCTACTTTTTGACTATTTCAAATGGAATATTTATGCATTCAATTGTCTCATGTAATGATATATTTCAGCATCCTATTACTTCACAAGGTTGTCTATTGTACACTTATTGAATACCAATTAGTGTTATGCTCTAATATCCATATCCTTTGGTGTGAATTTTGCATGTTTGATTAGCAATTTTGTGAGTGTAATTGTTCTATCTCATGGGTTCAATTTCCACTAAAAATGATGCATATCATTTATGATTATGGTTCTTGGTTGTACTAAATATTTTTACCTTCATTATTTCATAATATTTGGTATTAGTAGATGAATATGTTTTAGGAGGTGTTTGAATTTTGCAGTTCCAATTTATCATCCTCACCATGAAGAAAACAAGTGGCATGCCACACAGATTTGAACCAATTAATATGCAATGGGATGAAGAACATCTAAAATGTGCACAGTTGCTAAAAAATGTAGGTTGGTTCATTTTTTTGAAAAAAATTCAAGATATAATGTTTAACTGTTCATATAATTTTCTCAAATATTTACGGGTACAAAGGTTAATTTCAGTAGCATTAGCTTTGATGTTTTAGAACATTCAATTGTAGAATCCATCAGATTATCCATGGATGGAGATAAATGGTTTTAAAAAATACCTTTTGATCTTGATTTAGGGTTTTTTATTCTACCTGGTCATGAAACCCTAGACTAGAATAGGGGAATACACCATGATGTTTTGAAGGAGGAGTGGAGACAGATAGTGAGAATCATTCAACGATATATTACCTGCGAGGGACACTTTGCAACCATTTTCCATATATCATCTACGTTTTCTTCTTCATGTAGCAAGAATATCAGATGTAAATCTACCTTTTTATTTGTTGAAAAGCTTATCTAAAATGTTTGTAAGGGTTAAAAACTAGCTAGATCACACTTCTAATTATGTGTTCCACCATGGTTCAATCAAGTTGTTGATTGATAAAGAACAAGAAAATAAATTATGGACTTGGCCTTAATTTGTTTTCTGGTATGGCTTTAAAATTGAAAAACTAACTGATACAAAATTGCAAGAAGGAGGCAAACTGCAATGAAGCTAAGAATTTATAGCAAGATAAAAATCATGGCAAAAGAACAACAATGGTCTGAAGGGATTTCATATGTGAATGAAAAATAATAGTCAAATGAAAAATAAATGGAGATAACTCCCAGTACCCCTGGTTTTGTAGAGGAAGTTTCAGTAATGGAAAGCATGGGAACAATGAGCATGCAACATCCAGAAACAACAATGATTAAGAAGACCTATGCTTGTGTCAAAATTATTGAAATAGCTAAGTGGTGGCCTAAGACTAGGCTTACATATAAAATCCATATGAATATGAAGAATATTCTTAACCCTAATCTTTGAAAGGAACAAAATGAACGAGATTGAAGAATCCTCCAGTGAAGAAGAAACCCAAGCTAAAAGGATTGACAATGTGATTTCTAAATATTTAGAAACTATTGAAGAGAACATCATATTTATTCTAGATATTCATGTTAAGAAGTTCATAGATAAGGGTGAAAAGGACATGTATGCAGTAAGTAAAGAAATAAGCAAAAAAAAATCACGTGTAGAAGAAGATATCGAAGGAGTTCAAAACTTAAATTGTAAAATTTTAGATGAAGAACACATGATTCCATTACCTGAAATCTCAACAAAGAAACATATAAACATAGAAGTGGATGATTTGGATGAAAACATGCAGAATGGAGAGGAAACAGAGGTTTCAAACCTTTGGAAATCTTTGCATCACTACAAAGCTCAGAACTCACATCTTAATAATCTTAGTGACCAATTGGTGAATACAAGTCACATGATTAGACAATACCTTGAAGAGATAAATTCAAATTATGCAAAGTTGGTTAAGGTTACTAAGGAAGAGGTGAAAAGGAGGAAAATGGCTTAAGAGGAAAATGCCAAATTTCACAAATAGAATCATGAATTACAAGACAAATTTCCAACTATAGAGAAGGAGTTAAATAAAATTCAAAGGAGATGTGAGGTGCTAGATGGATTGACTATACTTGCAAAGGCTTCTCACAAGCTTTGATAGGTTGGAAAAGATAAATTTGATGATTCAAAAATAGTTTAGATGGAAAAGTTCAAAGTCAATTTGATTTAGAATTTTCTGCAGCTGGCAATATATTTTTGAAATTAAAACTCTTTAGTTGATGTAATCAAACAATTTCTATTTTTGAACTGTTTTGATCCTATATGTTTGGATCCATAAACACTTTCAAAACGGGTATTATTTTCTATAAATATATAAGTATAAGGTAGGAAAAAAGTGTGGGTTGATAGTATTGGATTGGATAGTGATAACATGGATACTTTTTTAAGTATGAAACCTATTTTGAAACCATAAGTATATTTTGGAAATTTTATGAAGGATGAGAAATATTATATGAGTCACTCTTCCTTTCAATCAATAAAAATACAATTCAATGTCTTTGATATAACTCTGTGATGTTTTTTATGAAAGTTAGTGTTTCTGTCTCTAGTTTCCCATTGCAGATTTATGTATTTGTGTTCCCTTTTATATAGAATGTTTTTATGTTGTAAGGCATTTATCATTCATATATATAATCTACTATTTTTTTTATATAACTATTTTCCAAACTGGCTTATGCATATATACTATTTGTAATTATATGCTTTTTCATCATCCTTGTTTACACTCTCTTTTATATGCTTATGGGTCTATGTTTTAGATTTGATCATTTATCTATCTACCTTATTTGATTTATGACCTGCTATTATACAGTAGTAAATTTAGAACCCAAATCCTTATATCTAGATATTTAGTTTATACCTTATGAGATGTTTGGTATTTGTACCATAGTAGTCTAGTACAAACTCTAGTACCGACATCTTCTGGATCCATTGTCAAGGATGGAAGTGAAGCAAATATTTCTTGGGTAATTCTTATTGATCTGATTTTGGAAGGTGAACAAAATCACAAAATTTTACATACTACATTTTCACCAGCAATTTTTCATACGGGCTTCGAATAAAATAGGAACTAGGGGAAATCCTACATCTCCCTTGCATCCAGGAGTTTTAGACCTACAACATATTTTGAGAGAGGCTATGAAAAAATTAATGTCTACCTATTCTAGAATACTTCACTATCCTTCATATTTATACATACCAGATCAGTTACATCAAGCTTCTCCTTCTGCAAATCTACAAACAAAGAAAGAAGAGAAGGAAAAAGATTTGTCTTTTCTTATCCCTTCCATTCAAGTTGATAATTTTCATGTTTACACCAATGATTTATCATCTAAAAAAGTTAAAACTTAGATCTTAAATACAAGATGTTTTTCATTAAAATATCAACTTACACCCTATACTCCTCTCACAAGTAAGATCCTATTTTATCATCTTAAATCCAACAATCCTCCTTATCCACCAAGCCAAGTTAACCCAAACATGGTAGGAAAGCCTCTTGATATGATGGATCATATAGTGGTTGTAATATATGCCCCATTGGTTCTTCCTCAACCCCTTCATGCTTTCATAGGGGATGATTACAAAATAATATCTTCCTAGGTTCGATGGTCAAGGTGAGGTGACTGCACAAGAACACTGGAATGCTTTTTTCAGCTATGTAGATAATCAAAACATTGAGCCTAAAGATGTTTGGATGGATATGTTTGTGAAAAGCCTAGATGGAGAGGTGATAAAGTGGTTCAAAGAGTTACCAACAAAATCCATTAATGGTACATAAGAGTTAGAGAAGGTTTTTATGAAATAGTGGGGGGACACTAAAGATTATCTTTACTATATCACTAAATTTGGAGCTTTGAAAAGGAATAAAAATGAATCAGTCATATAGTTTTCAAAGAACTTCAATAAAAAGTACAGGAAGATACCCTTTGAAATATATCCTTCGTAGACATCAAAAAAGCTCACTTATGCTATTTCTTTCTATTATGAGTTTTCTTTGTTATTAAGAGAAAGAAGGTCTGTATCTTTGTTAAATATGCACGAGGCTGCATTAGAAGTTGAATCAAATTTGTTGGCATCAAGTAAACTTAAATATAAATTGGAATCTCAAGTGTATGATATGAAAGCAAAAAAAGAAATGATTCCGTAAACTTCTACACAAAAAGAATCAGAGAATAAATTGGATGAAATGACTAAAATAATCAAGAATTTGTCTACAAATACCAATAGGTTAGAAATGGAAAACGAGAACCAAAATATACCTATGCAAGAAGGAGATCGAAATCCAAATCAATTTAGATTCCATTTTGTTCCTAGATTCTTACCTAGAGAAGGAAGTAACAATGATATTCAAAGAGAAAGAAGAGATAATGAGGATCAGACGATTCAACCTCCTTTTCAAAATAATTTGATAAGATATGATGAGTATTTTGAAGTAGATGAAAGGGAATTTGAATATGTGGAAGAGCCTGATTTTGATCAATTTGATGATGGATTTTCTTCTTATTTCTTAACTAAGGCTGAATATCATTATGCAAAGATGGAAGATAATCATGGGACATATTCTTTTGAACATGAATCATATATGCCAGATATTTACAAGGAAATGCAGCAGAAGTCATATGGACTTAGGTTGGGAATGAAGCAAGCAACATAGGGAAAAAATAAGGTAAGGAATGTTCCTATTAAAAAAATATTATCTTTTGAGAAAAAAGAAGGAACGGCAAAGAAAGAGGACAAAATTACAGAAATGGTAGGAAAAATTGATAATTTTAATTTGGAACATGAAATTAGTAAAATAAATATTCCTATTCCATTAACTGAGTTGGTTAGGAATAAGTCATGTAGAGAGCCTAATCTCAAAATACATAATTCTTCATTCACTCATGTTCCTTCAAATGTAATTAATTTGCAAGATGAGAATCGTACTATTATTGTTGGCTACAAGACCTTTGATCAGCTAGATGATAATTTTGAGTACCCTCCTTTGTTTTACATTACTCTCACAATTCATGAGAAGATGTTTCACAATTTTCTCTTAGAATTAGGAGCCTCACATAATATCATTCCTAAGGAATTCATAGATGTGGAAATTGAATCCAAGAGATAGAACAATTATACTCACAAAATTGCTAATCAAACATGCAAAATTAACACCAAAGGAGATTGGAATTGGAGCATAACACTAATCTATGTTGAATAAGTGTACAATAGCCAACCTTGTGAAGTAATAGGATCCTGCAGTATATAATTACATGAGAGAATCTAATGCATAATGAGTCCATTCGAAATAGCAAAAAAGCAGGCTTACCAAATCTAGTCAAATCCCCCATAGGTGCATAAAGCAGTTTCCAAATATATGGAGATGATAACGAATTTTCTAAGTCAAGTGAGAAAGATAAAGAGGTATGGAAAGACAAATCATACATACTTTTATTTGGAGAAAAGGATAGAGGATGATGTGGGCAAAAAACAAGTCAACTGCACCTGGTCTAACTTTTCCTTTTTCCTTAAATCAGAATAAAACTTGGATCTTTTCAGAAAAAGCAGATATCCTCTTTGGAGGATCTGGAATAAAGAAGACATGCTAAATTGGGTTTCCAGGATGTTTCCCTATCACTCCATGACTCATTTTTAGCATGTGTTGACTTCTAGGATGTGCAGAAAGAAACTAGAATATAATAGAATCTAGGAAACAAGGTAATAAGACAAAAATAATTAAATTAATGTCTAATGTAGGTAACTATGGGTTGATTATTCTAACACCCCCCCTTAATCCTGCCTTTATGCTTAAATATAAGAACATTATAGGGCCTAGCAGCAAGGCTTAGTCACCCTTTACATACTGCTTGTCCATACAACCAAGGAAAGAGGCAAAAACACAGTGGGAAAATCCTCCGTTAAACATGGACAGGAAAAAAAAATTGAAAATATTGTCATCAATCATGCTTCACATCATGATCAACAATCCCCAATAGTGATTTGAGATTGCTGAAGGTCTTCTCACAAGAAAACTGTTACCACCTAAGTTGTACTTAGTGGTTTTTTTTCAAGTGAGCTTAGTGAACCGGACAAGGATAATTTGTTCGAACTTCAGAAGACCTTCATTCTTACTTCTAGGAAGCTTTGTTATACTATATCACATGTTCATACCCCATGGGGGAATTGTAATAAATGTTCTAGCATGATAGTTTCTGTAAAAGACTCAGTCTCTTAGACATCATTTGTCAATCTAATCAACCCAGGGTGTTTTTTCCCTTGGTTATTATTGGTTGTTGAATAAACAACTGATAATTTCTAAGTTTTTCACTCCATACCTCCAAAGTTGGGGTGGTTGGCTTGGAATTTAGGCCTATTGAGGTTATTAGAGTCTATGTGTCAATGTATAAACATGCTAGGCATCATGATCGAGTCATATGAAGATGTCTAAGTCCCCCTAGGTTTTTTCAACTTTTTTATTTTTTTAATCTTTCAGTGTTTTTTATTAAAATTTAAGTTTTCCAAAACTTTGGCTATTTTTTAATAGTTTAATTGAAAAAACTAATTTTGTAATAAAAGTGGGCCAAATAATCAGTTTCAGTCATGTAGATGCTCATTTTCAAGATAAGAGCACCATGTAAACCCATGGACCCACTATTTCCTAGTTTTGAGTGATTTTCCATCACTCAGGTCAGGAAGCCCCAAAAAATCAATTATTCATTATTTTAATTAATAAATTGATGAATAATGGAGCAAATCCAAAATCCTAGATCAGTGGATTCTCAACCGATTTGATTGAAATCAGTCAGATCTGAACCAGATTGATTGGATCTGACAAATCCTTGACTGAAGGAGGTGATCTGGATATATCCAGAGTTGAAATTCAGCATCCTTTATGTGGAATTTTTCTCTCCCTCTCTCGTCCACAAGTTTGGGATCATCTAGATGAGTTTTGGTGGATGCCTCAGTCAACAGGTTGAGATGTCAGTCAGATCAACCCCCCGATTGACAGTTGCACTTAGTGAGACTCAAATCTGGCTCAGCTAGACATAGATCAGGCATTGATGGACTCTCCTTCAGCTACAATGATCTATCTTCTTGGGATTTATGCCCCCCTGGGTTGGATCTACTTTTTTGTATAAATAAAGCTCAGGCTGCCTCTTCCAAGCTAGTTAGAGTTCGATTGAAGGGCTTGCTATTGTAATACTATTGTAATCTTTTGATTGTTGGAATAAACAAGCTTTGGACGACAAATGGTGTAATTCTCTCATGTGTGTGGATTAAGCATTGTCTTACGGCTATTGATGTTGTCGACGTTTCTCTCAATTTTTGCATCTGAACCCTATCTGGCTTGAACGATTCAGCTGAATCAATAGGAGTATAGTTGGGCAAGTAAGGTTACTTGTTTTTTCTATATCTCATAGCATATATGTTTGAATTTATAGATTATACATGTTTAATAAGTTTATTTTCATGCAATTATTGTCTCTTTTTCGTATATATATCCAGAGCTCATGAGGTTTCGTGCAAGATTGTGTGTTTAGCTTTCAAGTAGCAAGGATTGGACGAGCTGTGGATCTATTTTGACTCCAGTGTACATCCAAAAAAATTGTGATGGTATTTCCCCTTTGTATTCCACTAACAAGTTTCCATTGCAAATCCATCCAACAATGGGCCTTTCCCCTTCTCTTCCTCCTTTCTATTAAAATCAATCTTCTAGTTACCTATCTCTTCCTCTTATGATCAGATATAGTTCTAAGAATTGAATATATATTGTTAGATCTATTTTATAAGATTCTTTATGCTTAGATCTATAATTTCATAAAGAATATCATTTCATAAAGATAGATCTAGGTATAGGAATTTCCTTTTTTGCAGGTGGCTAAAGCATAGATCTAAAGCTTGTTCATTAGGTATTTTCTTTTTTCATTCTTCAAAGATTTAAATTCTGCAAGAAAAGTGCATATCTCATTGGCTGCCCAAACAGCAAGCCAAGATCCCAAGGAAATCTTGCTTTCCTTGGTTCCTTTTTGCAAAACTAGATTAGCCGCTTTTAGCCCCTAGATCAGTGGATTCTCAACCGATTTGATTGAAATCAGTTAGATCTGAACCAGATTGATTAGATCTGAAAAATCCTTGACTGAAGGAGGTTATCTAGATAGATCCAGATTTGAAATTCAGCATCCTTTATGGGGAATTTTTCTCTCCCTCTCTTCTCCACACATTTGGGCTCATCTGGATGAGTTTTGGTGGATGCCTTAGTCAACAGGTTGAGGTGTCAGTCAGATCAGCCCCCCAATTGACAGTTGCACTCAGTGAGACTTAGATCTGGCTCAGCTAGACATAGATCAGGCATTGATGGAATCTCCTTCAGCTACAATGGTCTATCTCCTTGGGATTTATGCCCCCCTGGGTTGGATCTACTTTTTTGTATAAATAAAGCTCAGGCTGCCTCTTCCAAGCTAGTTAGAGTTGGATTGAAGGGCTTGCTATTGTAATACTGTTGTAATCTTTTGATTGTTGGAATAAAAAATATTTGGAGGCCAAATGGTGTAATGCTCTCATGTGTTTGGATTAATCATTGTCTTACGGCTATTGATGTTGCCGACTTTTCTCTCAATTTCTGCATCTGAACCCTATCTGGCTTGAACGATTTAGGTGAATCAGTAGGAGTATAGTTTGGAAAGTAACGTTACTTTTTTTTTCTATATCTCATAGCATATATTTTTGAAGATCTAGATTATACATGTTTAATAAGTTTATTTGCATGTAATTATTGTCTCTTTTTCATATATATATCCATATCTCATGAGGTTTCGTGCAAGATTGTGTGTTTAGATTTTAGGTAGCAAGGATTGGACGAGCTGTGGATCTAGTTTGACTCCACTGTACATCCAAAAAATTTGTGATGGCATTTCCCCTCTGTATTCCACTAACAAGTTTCCATTGCAGATCCATCCAACAACGGGCCTTTCCCCTTCTCTTACTCCTTTCTATTAAAATCAATCTTCTGGCTACCTCTCTCTTCTTCTTATGATCAGATCTAGTTCTAAGAATTGAATATATATTGTTATATCTATTTTATAAGAGTATTTCTATTTAGATATATAATTTCATAAAGAATATCATTTCATAAAGATAGATCTAGGTATAGGAATTTCCTTTTTTGCAGGTAGCTAAAGCATAGATCTAAAGCTTGCTAATTAGGTAGTTTCTTTTTTCATTGTTCAAAGTTTTAAATTCTGCAAGAAAAGTGCATATCTCATTGGCTTCCCAAAAAAGAAATCCAAGATCCCAAGGAAATCTTTCTTTCCTTGGTTCCTTTTTGCAAAACTAGATTAGCCCCTTTTAACAATTTTTTACTTAGTTTTTTTTTTAGTAACTAGCGTGGTGACCCAAAACAATTTTAAAGTGTGTTTGGAAACATTTGATTTTAATTTATTGCTGTTTTTTTATCAGGTCTAACAAAAAAGAGAAGGATACTCTGCCCATTTTCCAACTCTTGGACAAACCAGAGCTTCCCAGAAGCTTCCCCCACCGCCGTGTTTTGATTTTAGCTTGTTAGAATCTTGTTGTAGCCTTTGGATCCCAGATAACAAGGACCAAAGTGCATCAATTTAAATTTTCTGATTTTTTAAATCGCTGCTAATAAAAACAAAATATATTTTCTAATAGGCTCTTTTGAGCCTATTCACCATCCCCCCTGGGGGTATTTGCGTCTGTATCTTTCTTTCTTTCTTTTCATTTATCCCTTTTTAATCTAGCGTAGTTCTAATATGTAGGGTAGTATAATTTGATTTATAATCATTTCCATATTCCATATCTGAGGTTTCAAAGTAAATTTAAAACTTATCCCACAACTTCTCGATTGACCTGAAAGGGGAAAGAGATGCGTGGTAGGACTAATTAGAAAACCGGCATTGTGCATCTTTTTTTTCTTGTTCATCAACTATTTCATCAGCTATAATAAAATTAACCCCTCCTTGGTTCCCCGATTGAGATCCACTTGGATCGAAAGAGGTTCCTGGAGGTTTTTCTTTTCAACAAGAACGCCTATCTTAAAATTTACTAAAATTGACAAGACTCCAGTGTGTATGCTATGCACTTGGATGCGGTTCATCCAATCAGTCAAGCTACATCAAAAGCACTTGAGTGACTAGAATAACTAGGATTCACTCTCCCAAATTGACAAACCATCAGGTGAAAATCCAACACCTCGATCAAACCATTACGGTGGCAAAATACCCAAAGGAAGCGGTAACTCCTGAAAAGTGACCTTGGGGCACTAATCTTTGTTACACCTATGGGTGCATTATGAACAATAGCCTCAAAGACTCCATTCAGCCCACATATTCCTTACAGGTATCCATGAAGGTTTTGTTTTGGACATACTCCAAGTACTCTCGAGTATATCTGGAGTCCACCCCTTAGCCTAATTTTAATCAACTCATATTTCACATTAACTTAAAATGTACCAAGAGGCAATTGCAAAACATTAACTCCAAGCACATGCAAGTACATTGATTATATTTTGACTCCATTTTAAGGCACTAGCTATTTTCTTTCTATATATATATATATATATATTGTGTCTCAGCATTGTGCTTTCATGCGCTCATTTTGTATCTTGTCATCTATGGTTGTTTATGGTTAAATTTCAAACTCCTAAGTAACTAATTCAATTTAATATCACCATACTAAATAATTTTTCCTTAGTAAATTAATAAGGTCTACCCTCCTTGGCTTCATTAGAAGTTCAGCCTAAACGGAGGAGTCAAGAACAAGGTGACAGCCTTGACTCAAGACTTGCCCCCAAGGACACACCAAGTGGCTTGAATATTTCTGCCATGTGACCCAGGTGTGTGAAAGGTGGAAACACTTTTTGGTGCCATTTCTGGGGATAAATATTTTTAGTCCTGAGTACGACTTAGCTTAAATTTTTTCTAAACAACTAAAAAGATAAAATCTTTTGATTGATCTAGTCTTTTAAAAACATAAAAATTAAAACTCGATCTATCTGGCGACTCCAATATCTAACATCCCTTCAAGAATTTCTACTCGAAGAAACTGCCAACAATTATCCAATCCTTTCCTTGATCCCGAAAGGTTTATTAGGGAAAGATTGAATAGGCATACTTCCCGTAGAAACCTTGAAAATTTAGGAGACCAATCCCTCTCAGATATCCATCACATATTTGTACAGATTCATGTTCACTAGTCTCAAGAAATGATGGAATTATTCAAACCCCTTGACTTTTCTCAGATAGCAGGTGCTCCCCATGCCATTCCAAAAGATGCTATCAAGAAGCTCCCCATATTTCAGGGCAATAATGCCATTACTACCAAGTCTCACCTTCAAAAGTTTGAAAAGCACCTGGTCAGTTATTGCAATGATGTTTCCCATGACCATGACGATGTCAAAAATGAAGCTCTTTGCTTTATCCTTATAAGATGATGCTGAAGAATGGTACTTCAACCTAGATGATGATTCATATAAAACTCTTAATGAATTCCTAGAGGGTTTTAAGAAGAAATAGGGGGAAATAAAGAACCAAGACATCGGCTTGCTGCCCTTCATAACATAAAGAAGATGGAGAATGAAACCATGGATGAATTTAACACTAAGTTCAGGCCTGTGGTTTCAGACCTCCCTAAATAAATCAAGCCAAAGGATGCCTCCATACTCATATCTTACATTGAAGCTTTCACTGGTGATTTGAGGTACCAATTAAGAGACAAAGAGCCGGTCGATCTAAAAACGGCTCAGGAATTGGCCGAGAAAATAGAAAAGAATATGTAGTCTTCAAGAAAATCCAACATTCCAGGTTACACTAGGGGAAACACTTCATACAACCAAGAAAAGGGAAAATCCGTCAAATCAAAAGAAAATGGATCCTCTAAAGATCCCATGGAAAAGGTAACATACATGATAAAAGACTTGGTTACTAGTCAAAACCAACTAATGGCCAATTATTTTGCACACTTGAATACATGCATAATATATTGATCACAATGGAAAGTAATAATGGACCTAGGAGCTTTCAGCCCAAGCAGAATCAAATGTATCAAAATAATTTTCCTCAGCAGGAGCCTAGGATTCCAAACTAGTTAGACTCAGCTAACATGGTAGAAGAAGTAATTCCATGGTGAAGACCCTGTGAACAATTCCACCAAGAAAGCACTTGTTATGTTGCAAATAAAGTCATCGAACATGTAATTCCCATGTTCAGTAGTCAGGAAACAACTTCAAGTGAGCCTAATCATGTATACATGGTAGGTCAGGCCTACCCTTTGTTACCAGCTAAACAGTACAAGCCGAAGGATGAAACCATTGCAGAATCTTATAATGAAACTTATGATGAAAGCTGTAATGTACATGATGGGACTCCTACGTGTTCTCCATATAATGATGACAGTCTGGAAGGTTTACTGTCTTGTGACCTTTTCTTTGAAGAAGATGAGTATGAAAATAAGGACAAGTATAACTTGGAGCATGATACAAGTGACAAAGACTCCCTTATCTCCGACAAAGATGTTGATGAGGAGTCCTGGACATTCATGGAAAATCTAGTCTGTGACATGAATAAAGAGAAAAATAATGAACCAGAAACTTTTGATGGTTTAGTTGATTTTTTTGTCTATGGCATATCTAAAGGAGAGAGCATGGACCATGTGGCCTTGGGAAACTTTGATATCGAAAAGGAGCATGCAACCTATCAATATGATCATTTTGAGCCATATATCAGTATCAATAATGAAGACATGGAGAAACAGTGTTGTGAAAAGATAGATGTTATGCAATTAGTAGAATATCATGTTAGAATAATCAACCCATAGTTTACCCACTTAGACATTAATTCCATTATTTTTGTCTTATTTTCCTAGTTCATGTGTCCCACCTTGTGCAAGTTGTCATTTGCCTATCTATAATGGTCAAACTTGCCTTATTTGACTCATGTAGCACATGGGAGAGATAAAGGAATCAATTCTGCTTTATTCCTGGCCTCTTAGGTTCCCTTCTTCTTTTTCTACTTTATTGCCTTCTTTTTCAGTGTTTTAAGGCAAAATGAAAAGCTAGACTAGGTGAGGTTGACTAGTTTTTTGTCCTACACATCCTCCTCTCTTTTCTCCATGAAAAAGCATGTATGATCTGCCATTCCACCACTCTTTAGCTTGCCTAAGCCTTTTTTCCAATTTGTGAGCTCCATGATAGATTTGGGATCAGCTTTTTACACCTATGGGGGATTTGCTTATTTTTGGTAAGCCTGCTTTATGCTAGATTTGAATTGCTCGTCATGCATTCAAATACCTGATGTATGTTATTTATTAAGAAACCTATGTTATTACATGGTTGGCTATTGTACACTGATTTAATACAGTTTAGTGTTCAGCTCCAATTTTCAGTCTCTTTGTGAGTGATTTTGCATGATCAATTGTTAATTGTTGTGAGTAAAATTAATCTATCACTTGGTTCAATTTCCACATGGTATCAAATCCATTGTATATTGTTTCTCTCCTTCAAAAATTGTTTTGTAGGTTCGACATCAGTGACTGGGAGCCTTCTACTGACAGCCGAGACATATTTTCTAAGCTATGGATCAATCACAGAAAACTATCTTGACTCCCTTCAATTTATTTGAATGGAAAACAGAGATGGAGATACTTTTGAGAGCGAAAGGCCTCTACAGGGTGACTATGGCAATAGAAGCAGAGCCCAATGCAGCTGCAGAGAAGATAAAATGGCACAACAGGAGGGATGAGGCTTATGGCCTCCTGTGTCTGAGTATTTCCAGAGACCTCCTTTTCCATCTTGATGGATTGACATCACCGAATGAATTATGGGAGAATCTTGCTGATATTTTTGGAAAGACAGATGAGATGAGGGGACATCAAATCGAAAATGAGCTGATTTCTCTGAGTCCAACGAGATTTGAATCCCTGCAGCTATATTTCTCCAAGTTCAAAGCGCTAGTTTTGTAGTTGAAACAGTGTGGTATTGAAAAGAAAGATGATCAGCTCGTACTAGACATCCTCTCGAAGCTGGGCCCTGATTATTCATTGTTTGTTTCGACCTTCTATGCCACAAAACTGACAGCTCGAACCTGGAAGATGCCTAGCCTTGCATATTTCATGGAATCTCTCACACAAGAACAGGACAAGCTGGTGATGATGGGCACCATCAAACCATCCAAAGATCAAGCTTTGATTGTTGGAGATTAGAGGGTGGATTCAAAAAGAAAAAAGAAAGATAAAAAGCCACTTGAGCAAAAGAGAGACAAGAAACAGTCTCTGGAGGATCAATAAGGTCCCAAGAAGAATTACCAGAAGAAGAAGAACAAAGGTAAAATGAACAAGTGCACATACTGCAATAAGGGAAATCACTCTGAAATCTCTTGTATGAAAAAGTAGATAGACATGCTGACCCAACTCCTGGAGAAGAATGGCATCTCCCTTCCAAAAAGCTAAAAGAAGAGAGAAGGAGGATCAAGTTCTGATGACAGAGAGAGAGTTCATGCTCTAGTTGCTGGCACATCAAGCTCACCCAGTTTTATCATTGATTCTGGAGCTTCAAGACACATGGTTTCGACTAAGGAGGCCTTCTCCTCACTGGATATGTCAAAAGGACCATCTATTGTACTGGGAGATGACTCTCTCACTAAAAGTAAAGGCAAAGGAAAGATAGATCTTGATCATGGTCAGTTCAGCAATGTGGTGCATGTGCCTGGTCTCGCCTCCAACCTCCTGTCAGTGTACCAGATGACCCACACTGGGTCTCCTAAGAAGGTCATATTCTCCCCCAATGAAGTTGAGGTCACAGAGATTTCAACTGGTAGAGTCATTGCAAAATGAGTTCCAAATCATGCTCAAAAGGTATACATGTTTTCACACTTCCTACCTTACTCAAACCCCTCTGCTCTTCTCATTCATGCCAATGAAGCCAGCAAGCTGTGGCATGAAAGATTTGGCCACCTAAATTACAAGTATCTTTCTGATCTTAGTGAGAAAGAGATGGTCATAGGGTTTCCCAAGATAAAATTTTCCAAAGGAGTCTGCCAAGGTTGTATCCTAGGAAAACACCCAGAGCACAAATTTGAGAGAGCTAGTCATGAGAGAACCTCTGCACCCCTCTAGCTGATCCACAGTGATGTTGCTGGCCCATTCCCTCATATTTCCATGAGTTAGGCCAAATATGCATTGACTTTCATTGATGACTTTTCCAGGTATTGCTAGGTTCACTTCCTGAAACACAAGTCTGAAGTTTTTGGCCTAATCAAAGTCTTTAAGGCTTTGGCTGAAAACCAGTCTGGAAGGAAACTCAAGGCCCTCAGATCTGACAATGGTGGTGAGTATGTCAAGTCTAAGTTTATTTATTATTGTGCAGATGCAGGTATTCAGATGTATCATTCTATCCCTTACACACCACAACAAAATGGTGTTGCTGAGAGGAAGAACAGATCACTGAAGGAGATGGCAACATGCATGATGGAGGCCAAAAATTTGCCACCAAAGTACTAGGACGACGCTATCAACTATGAAGCCTATATCCAGAATAGGGTGACTCACAAACAGCTTGATGGCATGACTCCCTTTGAAGCATGGAGTGGGAACAAGACAGATGTGACCCATTTCAAGATTTTTGGCTCAAAGGCTTGGGCTAGAATCTTGACAGAGAAGAGGAAGGATTTGCAGCCCCAAAGCCAAGAGTTTATTTTTTTGGATACTCTGAATATTCAAAAGGGTACAAGTTGATAAATTTGAGCACAAACAAATCCTTCATTGAAAGGTGTGTTCAGTTTGAAGAAGAACCCCTTGCAAAAGTGGAAGTTGGTGAAGCCTCTTCACTACCTGAACCTCAAGAAGTAAGTAAAGAGTTTGTTGAACATGCTGATTCTAATTTTTATAATGGATATGAGTTTATTACAGACCCTAACAGCCCCACAAGGCCAAAATGGGCAGCCAATACACTACATGCAGCAGGTGAGCTAGCTGGGGATCCCAATGACCCAAGAAGGACTAGATCTCAATTTGAGAGTGGTCTGTGCATGAAGGATCCTATGTTTGCTGAAAAATGATATTTGATGGTGGAGTCTGATCCTAAAACATATGAAGAAGTAGCAGGAGATCCAATATGGCAAACAGCCATGAAGGAGAAGTTCAACTCACTCCAGAAGAGCAACACATGGGAGCTAGTAGATCTTCCCCCAGGGAGAAAACTAGTACAGTGTAAGTGGGTCTATAAGACCAAATTTGCTGCTGATGGTTCACCACTAAAGTACAAGTCCATATTGGTAGCCAAGGGCTACTCATAGGTTCATGGCATAGATTACAATGAGACCTTTTCCCCAGTGGCAAAGATGGATTCCATCAGGCTAGCTCTAGCCATTGCAGCCTCAAGGCAATGGGAGGTACATCACATGGATGTAAAATGTGCCTTCCTAAATGGATATCTCACTGAAGAGATATATATGCAGCAGCCTCAAGGTTTTTATACTAACCCTTCTCTTGTGTGCAGGTTGAGAAAGTCATTGTATGGGCTAAAGCAAGCCCCCAGGGCTTGGTATGCCAAGATCGATAGCTTCTTGCTATCACTGAATTTTGTTCGGTGCAAGTCAGATACAAATGTATATTTGAAGTTATTTAATGGTTAATTAATGATCATTGTGTTATATTTTTATGACCTCCTCATTACAGGAAGCTCACAGGATAAGATTGCTTCCTTAAAAGGAGCTATGAACCAAGCCTTCTCCATGACATATTTGGGGCTCTTAAGTCAATTTTTGGGGCTTGAGATTGCTCAAACCAAAGCTGGAATCAAGGTGCACCAGTCCAAATATGCCTTGGACTTGCTGAACAAATTCAAAATGAAGGATTTCAAAGCAAGAAAAACTCCTTTCCTTTCAGGAGTGAAGCTGGAAGAAGCTGATTCTTCACCGATGGTAAACAATACACTGTATAGGCAATTGATTGGATGTTTGTTGTATCTGAAACATACTAGACCTGATATTTGTTATGCAGTAATTTTGGATCCTAGATTCATGGATCAGCCTCAAGAGATCCATTGGAAAGCAGCCAAAAGGATCCTTAACTTTGTTCAGGGAACAAGGACACATGGCATCTTCTATAAAGAAAAATCTGATCTTGATTTGATTGGATTTACTGACAGTGATTGGGCAGGTGATAGCACAGATAGAAAGTCCACTTCAAGATATGTGTTCATGCTTGTATAAGGGCCAATCAGCTGGTCAAGCAAGAAACAGAGTGCCATTGCACTCTCATCTACAGAAGCAGAGTACAGAGGAGTTGTTAATGCAGCAACTCAATGTTTATGGTTGCAAGGTTTACTTGGAGAGTGTGGCTTCGAACCAGAGTACTAAAATACCATCTAATATGATAACCAGAGTACCATTCAAATCTACAAGGATCTAGTTCAGAAGTAGAGAACCAGACACATTGAGATCCATATGCACTACATCAGAGAACTTGTGCATGATGGCACCATTCACCTACTCTTCTGTTCATCTTCAGAACAAGTAGCTGATATCTTCACCAAAGAATTTTGTGAGAAGACCTTCAGCAATCTCAAATCACTGCTGGGGATTGCTGATCATGCTGTGAAAGCATGAGTGAAGACAAGATTCTACAATTTTGTTTACAGTCCATGTTTAAGGGAGGATTTTCCCAAGTTGGTTTTGCCTCTTTCCTTGTTTAAATGGACATGCAGTATGTAAAGGGTGACTAAGCCTTGTTGCTAGGCCCTATAATTTTATGATATATTATTCATAAGTCAGGATTAATGGGGGGTGTTGGAATAATCAACCCATAGTTTACCCACTTAGACATTAATTCCATTATTTTTGTCTTATTTGCCTAGTTCATGTGTCCCACCTTGTGCAAGTTGTCATTTGCCTATCTATAATGGTCAAACTTACCTTATTTGACTCATGTAGTGCATGGGAGAGATAAAGGAATCAATTCTACTTTATTCCTGGCCTCTTAGGCGCCCTTCTTCTTTTTCTGCTTTATTGCCTGCTTTTTCAGTGTTTTAAGGCAAAAGGAAAAGCTAGACTAGGTGAGGTTGACTAGTTTTTTGTCCTACACATCCTCCTCTCTTTTCTCCATGCAAAAGCATGTATGAGCTACCATTCCACAACTCTTTAGCTTGCCTAAGCCTTTTTTCCAATTCATGAGGTACATTTTCAAGCTAAGAGCACTATGTAAACCCAGGGACCCACTATTTCCTAGTTTTGAGTGATTTTCCATCACTTAGGTCAGAAAGCCCCAAAAAATAAATTATTTATTATTTTAATTAATAAATTGATGAATAATGGAGCAAATCCAAAATCCTAGATCAGTGGATTCTCAACTGATTTGATTAAAATCAGTCAGATCTGAACTAGATTGATTGGATCTGACAAATCCTTGACTAAAGGAGGTGATATGGATAGATCCAGAGTTGAAATTCAGCATCCTTTATGGGGAATTTCGCCCTCCCTCTCTCTTCCACACGTTTGGGCTCATCTGAATGAGTTTTGGTGGATGCTTCAGTCAACAGGTTGAGGTGTCAGTCAGATCAACCCCCTGATTGACAGTTGCACTTAGTGAGACTCAGATCTGGCTTAGTTAGACCCATATCAAGCATTGATGGACTCTCCTTCAGCTACAGTGGTCTGTCTCCTTGGTATTTATGCCCCCCTGGGCTGGATCTCCTTTTTTTGTATAAATAAATCTTAGGCTGCCTCTCCCAAGCTAGTTAGAGTTGGATTAAAGGGCTTGCTATTGTAATATTGTTGTAATCTTTTGATTGTTGGAATAATGAATCTTTGGAGGACAAATGGTGTAATTCTCTCATGTGTGTGGATTAAGTATTGTCTTACGGCTATTGATGTTGCCGACTTTTCTCTCAATTTCTGCACCTGAACCCTATCTGGCTTGAACGATTTAGTAGAATCAATAGGAGTATAGTTGAGCAAGTAAGGTTACTTGTTTTTTCTATATCTCATATCATATATGTTTTAAGATATAGATTATACATGTTTAATAAGTTTATTTGCATGTAATTCTTGTCTCTTTTTCATATATATATGCAGATCTCATAAGGTTTCATGCAAGATTATGTGTTTAGCTTTCAGGTAGCAAGGATTGGACGAGTTGTGGATCTAGTTTGACTCCACTGTACATCCAAAAACATTGTGAAGGAATTTCCCCTCTGTATTCCACTAACAAGTTTCCATTGCAGATCCATCCAACAACAGGCCTTTCCCCTTCTCTTACTCCTTTCTATTAAAATCAATCTTCCGGTTACCCGTCTCTTCCTCTTATGATCAGATCTAGTTCTGAGAATTGAATATATATTGTTATATCTAGTTTATAAGTGTCTTTCTTCCTATATCTATAATTTCATAAAGAATATCATTTCATAAAGATAGATCTAGGTGTAGGAATTTCCTTTTTTGCAAGTAGCTAAAGCATAGATCTAAAGCTTGCTCATAAGTTAGTTTATTTTTTCATTCTTCAAAGCATTAAATTCTGCAAGAAAAGTGCATATCTCATTGGCTGCCCAAACAGCAAGCCAATATCCCAAGGAAAGCTTGATTTCCTTGGTTCCTTTTTGCAAAACTAGATTAACCCCTTTTAACAATTTTTTACTTAGTTTTTTTTTCAGTAACTAGCGTGGTGACCCAAAACAATTTTAAAGTGTGTTTGGGCACATTTGATTTTAATTCATCAATTTTTTTTAGTAGGTATAACAAAAAAGAGAAGGAGACTCTGCCCATTTTCCAACTCTTGGATGAACCAGAGCTTCTCGGAAGCTTCCCCCACCGTCATGTTTTGATTTTAGCTTGTTACAAGCTTGTTGTAAGCCTTTGGATCCTAGATAACAAGGACCAAAGTGCATCAATTTCAATTTTCTGATATTGTAAATTTCTGCTAATAAAAACAAAATATATTTTCGAATAGGCTCTTTCGAGCCTATTCACCATCCCCCCTGGGGGGATTTGCGTCTGTTTCTTTTTTTCTTGCTTTTCCTTTATCCTTTTTTAATCTAGTGTAGTTCTAATCTACATGGTAGTATACTTTGATTTATAATCATTTTCATATTCCATATCTGAGGTTTCAAAGTAATTTTAATACTTATCCCACGACTTCCTGATTGACCCGAAAGGGGAAAGAGATGCGTAGTAGGACTAATTAGAAAACTAGCATTGTGTATATTTGTTTTATTTTTCATCAACTGTTTCATTAGCTATAATAAAATTAATCCCTCCTTGATTCCCCGATTGACATCCACTTGGATCGAAAGAGGTTCCTAGAGGGTTTTCTTTTTAACAAGAACACCTATCTTAAAATTTACTAAAATTGACAAGACTCCGGTGTGTATGTTCTGCACTTGGTTGCAGTTCGTCTGATCAGTCAAGCTGCATCAGAAGCACTTGAGTGACTAAAATAATTAGGATTCACTCTCCCAAATTGACAAAATATCAGGTGAAAATCCAACACCTCGATCAAACCATTACGGTGGCAAAATACCCAAAGGAAGCAGGAACTCCTGAAAAGTGACCCCGGGGCACCAATATTTGTTACACCTATGGGTGCATTATGAACAATAGCCTTAGAGACTCCATTCATCCCACATATTCCTTGCAGGTAGCTGTGAAGGTTTAGTTTTGGACATACTCCAAGTACTCTCAGGTATATCTGGAGTTCTGGAGTCCACCCCTTTGCCTAATTTTAATCAACTCATATTTCACATTAACTTAAAATGTACCAAGAGGCAATCGCAAAACATTCACTCCAAGCACATGC
>LPNX010273440.1:487332-537596 GCA_001517045.1 Pseudotsuga menziesii
TCATTCAATTTAACATCACCATACTAAATAATTGTTTCTTAGTAACTTAATAGGGTCTACCCCACTTGTCTTCGTTAGGAGTTGAGCCTAAATAGAGGAGTCAAGAACAGGGTGACAGCCTTAGCTTGAGAATTTCCCCCAAGGACACACCGAGTGGCTTGAATATTTTTGCCATATGACCCAGGTGTGTGAAAGGCAGCAACAAAAACTTTGGTGAAGATGTCTTCTACTTGTTCTGAAGATGCACAGAAGAGTAGATCAATGGTACCATCATGCACAAGATGTCTAATGTAGTGCATATGGATCTCAATGTGATTGGTTCCCTGTCTCTGAACTGGATCATTGCAGATTTGAATGGTGCTCTGATTATCATAGTAGATAATGGTTGAAAACTTTGATTTGAAGCCACATTCTCCAAGTATCCCCTGGAACCACAAACATTGATTTGTTGCATTTACAACTCCTCTATACTCTCCTTCTGTAGATGAGAGTGCTATGGCACTCTGCTTCTTACTTGAAAATCTGAATTGTCCTTCTGCAAGCATGAACACATATCCTGATGTATAATTTTGATCTATGTTGTCACCTGCCCAATCACTGTCAGTAAACCCAATCAAATCAAGATCAGCTTTTGCTTTGTAGAAGATCCCGTGAGTTCTTGTTCCTTGAACAAAGTTTAGGATCCTTTTGCATGCTCTCCAGTGGATCTCATGAGGCTGATCCATATATCTTGGAGCCACACTAAATCCATAATATAGATCAATTCTAGTGTGTGTAAGATAAATCAAACACCCAATCAACTATCTATACAGTGTATTATTTACCATGGGAGAAGAACCTGCTTCTTCAAGCTTAACTCCTGAAAGGAAGGGAGTCTTGCTTGGATTGCAATATTTCATGTTGAACTTATTCAGAAAATCCAAAGCATACTTGGACTGATGTACTTTGATTCCATGTTGGTATTGAGAAATTTTGAGACCCAAGAATTGGCTCAACAATCCCAAATCTGTCATAGAAAATGCATGGTTCATTGCATCCTTCAAGGAGGAAATCTATTTATTTGAACTTCCTGTAATCAATAGGCCATCCACATACAAGAAAATAATCATAAAATAACCATGAATCAGCTTCAACTAGATATTAGGATCATACTTGCATCGAACAAAACTCAGTGATAGCAAAAAGCCATCAATCTTGGCATACCAAGTCCTGGGAGCTTGCTTGAGCCCATACAATGATTTCTTTAACCTGCACACTAAAGATGGATTAGAAACAAACCCTTTAGGTTGCTGCATTTAAATCTCCTCAGTGATATCTCCATTTAGGAAAGCACACTTCATATCCATGTGATGCACTTCCCATTGCTTCGAAGCTGCAATGGCTGGAGCTAGCCTTATGGAGTCCATCTTTGCCACTAGTGCAAAGGTTTCATTGTAGTAAATACCATATACTTTTGAGTATCCATTGGCTACCAATATTTCCTTATATTTCAAAGGTTAACCATCAGCATCAAATTTAGTCTTGAAAACCCACTTACATTGAACTAGATTCCTCCCTAGGGGAAGATCAACCAGTTCCCAAGTGTTGTTCTTATAGAGTGAGCTGAATTCTTCTTTCATGGCTGTTTTCCATATTGGATCATGTGCTTCATATTAATATTTCTATGGATCTGATTCAGCCATCAGATAGCACTTCTCAAAAAATAGAGGATCTTTCACACAAAGGGCACTCTCAAATTGAGATCTAGTCCTCCTAGTGTCATTAGGATTTCCAGCTAGTTCCCTAGATGCATGAATGGTATTTGCTGCACATTATGGTCTTGTAGGAATGTTAGGATATGCAATAAAATCATCATTATCAGACATATAAGAATAACCAAACTCTTTAGTCTCTCCACTTACAATCAATGGATCTGGTGGTGAAGAAGACTCTCCAACTTCAACTACTACTAAAGGCTCTTCTTGGAACTGAACACTTATTTCAATGAAATATTTGTTAGTGCTAAAGTTGATCATATTGTATCATTTTGAATATTTAGAATACCCAACAAATAGGCACTCTTGGCTTTGGGGTTGCAAAGCCTTCCTCTTTTCAATTGGATTTCTAGCCCAAGCCTTTGAGCCAAAAATCTTGAAATGGGTCACATGTGGATTGTGCCCACTCCAAGATTTGAAAGGATTCATACCACAAAGATGCTTATGAGGCACCCTATTCAAGATGTAGGATGCACAGTTTATAGCCTCGGCCCAAAACTTTGGTGGCAAAGTTTTAGCCTCCAGCATGGAGGTTGCCATCTCCTTCAGTGATCTGTTCTTTCTCTCAACAACACCATTTTGTTGTGGTGTGTAAGGGATTTAATGTTGCATCTAAATTCCTGCATATTTACAATACTGAATGAAATCAGACTTGACATACTCACCACCATTTTCACATCTGAGGATCTTGATTTTCCTCCCAGACTGGTTTTCAACCAAGGCTCTAAAGACTTTGAAGAGGTCAAAAAATTTAGACTTAAGCTTTAGGAAGTGTTTCCACCTTTCACACACCTGGGTCACATGGTGGAAATATTCAAGCCACTCGGTGTGTCCTTGGGGGCAAGTCTTGAGTCAAGGCTGTCACCTTGTTCTTGACTCCTCTGTTTAGGCTCAACTCCTAACGAAGCCAAGGGGGGTAGACCCTATTAAGTTGATAAGGCTAATTGCTCAGTATGGTGATGTTAAACTGAATGAATTACTTCAGAGTTTGAGAATTAACCATAAACAACCATAGATGACAAGATACACAATGAGCGCACGAAAGCACAATGTTGAGATTATAGAAACTTTTGTATATATGTAATTTAGTGTAGTGGTTAAACATTTTTTTGCAATTCTTTCACAAATAGTATTCTTTCACATGTACATAAGTGATTTTATAAGGTTTTATATATACATGCACATACAATATATATAAGTTTATGAATTAATTACAAAATTATAATTAAATTCTAAACAATTTAACATGTATATATATACAAATTATGAACTAGAACACTATGAAATTGAATATATGAATATGCAATATGAAATTATATGAATATGTGGATATAAAATTATACAATTTACATACAAATACATGCATATAGAATGTATATAAGTTTATGAATTAATTACAAAATTACAATTAAATGCTAAACAATTTAACATATATATATTATGAACTATAACACTATGAAATTGAATATATGAATATGCAATATGAAATTATATCAATATGTTCACGAATATCAAATTATACAATTTACATACAATTATGAATACATGTATATGAATTCATACATGCAAATACAAATACAATATATATAAGTTTATGAATTAATTACAAAATTACAATTAAAAAATTATATTTACATTCTAAACAATTTAACATGTATATAAATAAAAATTATGAAATAGAACACTATACAATTGAATATATTATGCAATATGAAATTATATGAATATATGAATATGAAATTATATGAACTAGATCACTAGGAAAATGTAATTATATATATGAATATGAAATTGCATAACTTTTAAATCATACCAATATACGGTTAGAAATGGCATTTGATTCTCCCATCATAGGTTGCAGATTTGCAACTTCTCCTCTCAAGATTGCTCTTTTTTTCCTCTTTCTTTCTCTATATTTCTCTCTTATTTCTTCGGTGTTGCTCTGATTCCTAGTAGATATTTTACTTCTACGCTTCTTGCTTCCCATTGTGATCAAGATCAATAATCCAAATTCATAATTGCAACAATATGTAAACATAATACACAATGTTAAATTTGCATTAGAACACAAGCATTGTTTCAAATAGGTTAGTCAATTGTGAAGGATAAAATTTGTAACATGTTTATGTTTTATGTTTTATGTTTATATATAATTTCTTCAGGAATTTGGATGAGAAATGAGGTTAGGAAGTTAGTTGGAATGGCATTGATGCCATCAATTCCTAAGTTCATTCCCATGCATTTTTGTATGATTTTTACTAAAAACACGACCTTGATCAAGATCGTAGCTCAATCAAGGGTTTCATAATTAGCTAGATCGAGGTTTTATTATACCCTTGATCGAGGGTTTAATAAATCCTAGATTGATATTTTGTTAAAACCTCGACCGAGCTCCATAACTCGATCAAGGGCCTGAAAAACAGAGAACTAGCCCTCTTACAGGAAAATCAATGTTTCTCTATGTCTTCTAGGGGTGTGAACCCTTCAATTCATGGCACATAACTGAGCATAGTTCAAACCAATAGATTCATTACCGAATCCTCTATCCATTGAGGTATCATGCATGCGTTTTGTCATTCATATGGTTTTTTTTTTAATTAGTTCTAAAACATACACTTAGAAAACCTAACAACAACTTCGAAGCAGCTCAAAGAAAACTCCGCAGGGTAAAAAATACACATCCAAAAATTTCTTAAAAATGCATAGACCACACATCGATGTGTCCTCTTCAAAAGAGTATCTTTGGTTTTTCAATTTTTGAAAACAATGAAAAAAAATCTGGATGGACACACATGTGTATAAATGAAATTAGATGTGGTCACTTTTGAAAAATAATAAATAATTGTATATTGTGAAATAAATTAATAAAAAAATATGCAAACCATAGTGCATTTTGTGTAGATCATGCTCATATATATATATATATATATATATATATATATATAATTAATGTAATATTGAATTATTGGGGTGGGACATGAGCCACTTATTAACTTCTTCAAATTTTTAAGGTCACACAGCTTATTAAATGCGAAAGTTCACACATTAAATGACATTGGAATATTTTTTTTAAAATATCATTGAGAATCCAACATAATATTCTACAATTGTTTTTTACTACAAGTCGAAATTCACATGGCATATATGCGTTTCGATGGATTCTATCTAGCACATCAGTAAAAAATCAGGTTTTCATCGCCAAATTTGGCCAAAAAGTGTTACCCACCTTAATGCATTTACCCATATGATAAGATTCCTTTTGGTATTATGAATGTTGGAGCAATTTTTTGAGGGTTATGGATATAGCCTTTGTTAGAGAAAAGGAAAAATTTGTAGTTATATATCTGGATGATATAAAAGGTTTTTTTGAATATGATGAAGCTCATCTTAATCATCTTAAATAAACATTCATTAAATGAAAAAAAATTGGATTATCATTGAATCCTAGGAAATCTCGATTTTCTATGCAAGAGGGAAATATTTTAGGGAATATAGTTTCAGCTAATGGAATTTGAATAGATCCTGAATGTGTTGCAGACATTTTAAAAATCAGTATTCCCATAACTAAAAAAGATATTCAGTCTTTCATTGTTAAGATCTTTTTTAAAGATGGTTTATTTTGAATTTTGTAGAAATCATTAAAGAAATTACAGTTATGCTTAAGAAAGACATAGAAGTTAAGTTGCCAACTGATGCTAGAGCTTCATTTGAAAAGATAAACCAAGCACTTATAGAAGCACTAGTTTTAACAAGTCTTAAATTTGCTAAAGAATTTTCAATGTTATCATTTGCATCTTAAGATACTATATCTATTGTTTAATTACAAAAGAATTAATATGGTTTAGAACAACCAATTTCATTCTTTATAAAAAAACTTGATAGATTCAGAGTTAAAGTATAGTATGATGGATAAAAAAGATTATGCATTGTTCAAATATCTGAAATTCTATAGGATTTATGTTTTACATTCTAATATTTTGGCTTATGTTCTGAACATAGCAGTTAAGGAAATTCTGGTATAGCCTGATAGTGAGGGAAAGAGAGGAAGATGAATAGATAAAATCATGGAGTATAATGTTGATATTAATCCTACCAAATTGGTAAAGGGAAATGTCTAGCAAAACTTTTGGCAGAATTGAATTGTTAGGTTTTAGATATTCATATGGTAAATGAACATTCAATATAGGATTTGTTAGTGCCATAAATTGTTCTTAGACTACAAAAGAACAAGCCAACACAATCTCATAAAACAAAATTAAGTAAAATAGGGTTTTTAGGGTTTTGGTTGTGCATTTTGTAAACAAGAGAGTAAAAACTTCACAAGGCTAACGAAAACACTAAATCATGCACAAATAAGGACTGGGATGCATAATATATAAACTAGAAACTAGAAACAATAATCACAGCTCTGAATTTCATCCATAGTTAACAAGAATTTCATGAATAAAAACCTCAAAGAAGAAATGAATATATCAACTGAATGATTAAACCAATCAGAAATGAAATCAGCAAATAGGCTAAATAGGGCTTATAGTTTTCATATATTTCATAATCAGTCATTCAAAATACATAAGATTTTTTGACACTTAGCTCCATAAAATAGTAGCTTTATAGCCTCCCCTTGTAAAAATTCGATCCCTTACTCTTTTTCCAACCTTAGTTTTACTTTGGTTTCTCAAAGACAGTTACATAACTAAAAAAACTACTTTTAGGTCATACTACTGAATTATTCAATAAGAATATAATCATACAAAATAAACTAACGTTTTCAAAAACTAACTAATAACCACTATTCTTAAAGCACTTTACAAGTCCTTAGTAGCCTTTGCCAAAAGATCTATCCCTTCTAAAGCTTGAGTCTTCCTTCTTGGTTTCTAATGATCAACTTCCAACTCTTCAACTCTTTTTGAAAGCTCATGATTTTGCTATGTTAGGTCTTGAATGGTTTTCTTTAGTTTTGCATACAGACTTTGTGTCTATCTTTTCCTTTTCAAATCCTCCTTAGAAACTGCAATTAATTCTTGATAGTGGCTATTTACCTCCTCTAAATATTATCTCAATCTTCTATTAGCAGTCACTAATCCCTCATTTGTTTCATGCAGGTACTCAATCTAATATTTGTACTATTTAATACTCCTCTGCAAATTCTCATTCTCAAAATCAATGCACTTCCCTTCTGATACTGGATGCATTTTTTCTGGTATCCAAGGGATTTTCAATTTCTTAAAAATCTCTTCATATTCTTCCAGTTGCTCTGCCACAATGACTCCTGAATATTCATTGACTTCAAAAATGCATTAGGTTGATGGCTCTACAACCATTCCTTTCTCTGCACAAAGACTTGATATAACTGAATGTTGCTTCTTTGAATCATCTTGATGATGGTCTAAGATTACCTTCTTTCGAACTTCGTTAAATATCTTTGAAATTTTGGTTTCAGTGAAAGCTAACTTATCTTCTGAAATAATTTGTTTATTACCCTTCATATCATTTACATTCAGATCTTCATTGTCTTCTAACTCTTCTTGAGGTAAAGAGTCTTCAATAACTGTAATTTTCTTTTTAGATAGTTTAGGGTTTAATAATTTTTTCATATTCAACCTGAGTTTATTCTTGGGTCTAGTCTTAGGCCTCCAACCTACCCCAATTTCCCCTAACATGCTCAAATATTTTCCTTGATGTTTGATAGAAGCTAACTGAACTACATTTATTTTTATCGCTCGTGACATTACCCCTTCTTTAGACTGTTTCTGTGCATCCTGTTTAGTGTCAACCCTAGCTTCATCAAACGATGAATTTTCCTCATCTTCTGACTGTACTGGCATAGGAACTTGTTATTGTTCTTTCACATTTTCCTTTACTTCCTGGTTTACTTCTACATGAAAACTATCTTCCATGGGATCCAAATCCTTCATTCTCGCCTTTGATATTTCATTTTCCTCAATATTAGTATGTTCTTCATCTTCAACATTTTCATCTCTTTGGGTCATAGATTTTTCTGGTACATTATCCTCTTCGATCTCAACTGTGACTCTCTTTTTTAGTTTCTTGACCAAATTATGACCTTTATTCAACTGTCTTTTTTGAGCTTGGTCTTCCTTCTCTGTTTTAAATCCAAACCAAAATAGAAAATAATACCATGTTTTTTCCTCCTTTCGAAGCATAGTACTTATGATTAGCTTGATTAGACCATGATGAAAAATAGACTATTTAGTATGGTCTTGATGCTCCTTTACCCTTCTAGATATCTTTTGTAGAATTTCAAGGAAAAAGAAAGGAAGATTCATTTTTGCTTCATGGTTAAGATGCCACAAAAATCTGAAATGATACTTAAAAACAAATGCAAATCTTCCTTCACAAGTGATATAACTTTGCAGAATTTTTATTGGCTCTCTCCATTCTAGTTTGAATTTTTGGATATGTACTCCTTTACCCCAGTCCACAACCACATCTAGAAGCAAGTAATTCTATGGATCAAAGGTAAAAGGTATTTTTTTGAACCAATATCCGCCTTCATTTGGAATCCCTATGGCCTCTGCTATTAGTTCTCTGGTCAACTTAATCTTTAAGGTGTCAAAAGTAACAATATCTTTATCCAAACATTGAGCAAACTTATATGAGACCTATGTGTGATACCCATCAATCTTCTCAAAAAATCTTAACCATCCTTCTTCTAAAAATAATCTTGCACAGTCTGGGAAAGCTTGAACCCAAGACATATTTGAGGGTTCAGCTCTGTTTGTTTTCCCACTCCTCTTCATTTTAGATAACTGAACTTTAAAATTTCTCCCTTTATTCAAGGACTTTAACTCTATTCAAATCTTAGCAATTTTAACAAACAATGATATGTTGAGAAACTAAACCCCTGAAATGGATTTTATCACTCAAATTGATAGGAACCTTAACTCTATTGACAAAGAAAAATCAACATTGAGCAATAATCGGGTTTATATACTAGCATTCTTAGTTTAACTCCATAATTAATATGCTGTTAATGTAAACCGAAATACATGGAATATGCTAGTAATTTGCCTCATACCTGCCAAAATAGTGGATTCAACTGCTAGAAATACATTTTCCTGTCTACTAGATGTCCAATTTCATTCTCAAATCCTTCTCTGACCGCCACGACAGTGTCACACAGTCGCCCTTCAAAGCCCTAAATTACTGACCTTCTTCAAACCTTTATTACAAACTACCAAAACTCTACCACGGCCTCGTATGCTCTTCATGCGCTTCAGGAGATGCGTAACTCAAGGCAAAGTTTCCTCATCATGGATAATTATCAATGTTCCACTACTCTGTATCATAGCTTCTAGACCACCGCAACTTACTCTAATGATTCCTTTCCTGAACTGTTAACACTTGTCACAATGATCACTCTGGCTGAAAACATGTATCAAAGTCATTAGCAAGTGTGAATGACCTCTCCTATGCACGAATTTCAAAAACGTTGAGCCAAAAATCATGATTTTCAGATAGCATGATTTTCTTGTAGCGTGTGTGTGTAACGTTTTTGGGCTTGCGCTACAAGAATACCCGTTTCAATAATTTTCAAAATATAACTCACAGCAAAGGGTTAACTTTGGTTAAATGGGTTAAAATAAAACTTTATGATATTTTTTAGAGCCTATAATTCATATAAACATCCTACAAGCCCCTGAAAACTATAACTTTTGCTAAGTAAATCTAAAATTGGAAAAACCTATGGAATCACCTAAATGCAAACATAAAAATGAAAGGAAATATTTAAAGAAACCTAAAATCCAAACTTAAAAATGAACAAAACCATGTTTCAAAAAACAAGCAAATGCTTTAAAATGAGAAGAAAAAAGTAGGCTATAACATCTGGCTCCTGCTGCGGGATGAAGTCCTCCCCGTGAGGCTTCAAGAACCTATAGATGAGTGCCTTCTGTGCTGTAACTACAACTACCTGCTACTCTAGAAAAATACCATTGGGTCATGGAGTCTTAATACTATTGTTCATACTGGTTTATACAATGAAAGTCCAATATCTATCGCAAAAGCTATAAAAATGTTTGAGGAAATGTCCATTAACTGGATTAGACGATTCCTCACCATCCAAAGTCTGTCACACAAAAGTATTATTCTCCAGAATCTTTGATACTATGAAAGGACCAAACCATATATTATCAAACTCATTATGCTTTCCTTTCTACTCCTTTCTAGAATCCAATCTCAAAACCATATCTCTATTTGAAAAGGTTTTCTCCTTGATATTTTTATCAAACCTTTTGTTGCAGCTGCAACCGTTCTCCCCAAATCTCTTAAATTTTGGTCCCCTCCTCATGATGGAATATTGCTTCAGGTCGTTTTATCCTTGATTGTTGATCATGTTTTAAGTTTGGATATTCTTAACGATTTATGTGCAGCCTGTTGCCAGATGTTGTTTGTGGTTGATTTTTGCAGCGGGTTGCAGAGTTGAGTTTAATATTGCTAATTGTTCTCTGATGGGTCACCGTTTTGAAGGTGAAATGGTTTTTTGAATGCTGTTGAATTTTTTTGGGCTTTCCAAACACTTATTGTTTTTCTAAGTGATCGGGCGTCAATTTTTTGTTTAATCGGAAGCCTTAGCCATTTCCTCTTCCACCGTTGCGGCTCCCAAAGTGGTTTGGCACCCGAAGTCCAAAACGATCCACCTGCCGATGCGTGTTGACTCTTTTTCGTTGTGGACCTATAGTTTTTTCTCTTCTGCCGTTGCCGCTGCGAAATTCATTTAGCTGTTGATTTAAATGTCTTCCGACTTCTGACTAAAGCCTTTTCCCGCCCGTGTTTCGCTTGTCCGTAGCCTTGTCTCTTCCGTGGTTGCAGCTGCGAAAGTCATTTAGCCTCCAAAGTATAAAGCCATCCGACTTCCAATTGTGCATCGCGTGACTATAACCTGCTCCCTTCCACCATTGCGGCTGGGAAATCCTTTTCCCATCCGATGTCAAAGCCTTCCGACTGCCGATTTGGAAAAATTCGGCGCAAGGCTTAATCAAAATTATTTTCAGATCAAGAGATGCACCTGGCCGTTTCCTTGTGGAATAGTCATTTCAATTGGTAGAATTTGATGCTTTGTTTTGTAACGCAGTCCCAATGAATGATGATTGCTGATTAATTGCAGGTGGGTTCGGGAGATCGGTCAAACTACCGCGGTGTGGAGGAAGACGGACTGAAACTAGCAGGGTCACGAGAAGGACAAACGAAGGAAAAAAAACAAAATGAATGGTGACAGAGGAGAAGCTCTGAAAGGTCTGGTAGTTACTCAGCCAAGCACGAGCATGCGCATAAAGGATAGAGGAATATGAAGCGTTGGGGAACGGAAAGGTAAGACGCTTGGGGGGCATTCCAAGCGGTCTGCAGTTGTAGTTTAAATATTTGAAAGTAGAACTTAGAAGGGTATTTTTTCCCTGGAAGAATTTGTAAACCATTTGCTTGTAAGAGGAACTATTTCATTTTACACTCAGAAACTGCAACTTTTTCCTGCTGGAGAAAGCAAACTGTGGAATGCATCAATGTGATTAAATGAACAATGTTGAAGGGGAACTATTTTGTTTTCAGCTGTGTTTCATTAACTGTGAGAGTGTTTAACTTCCTGAACCTATGTTCTCGTTGAATGCTTTTCAATATATTTTTTGATGTTTTTCCACTTTGAGTAATAAATGTTGTTCATAAAACAATTGGCTAACTGGTTGTTTAAAAATCTGCAATTGTTCATGTGTCTTGAAAGATGTGTCATCTATCTGTAATTTTTCATTATGCACATACAAAATATAATACTCACCAATGAATGAAAATCCTGCTCCCTAGGGATAGTTTAGGTAGTTAGTTTTAATTTCTTGTTGTATGTGATTTAGATGCTTGTGAATGCTAAGACGAGAGGTAAGAACCTGTGCATCACATTGTGACTACTCCTTGTATCTTATCGCCCTGCATGGTTAATTAGGCACTTGCATATCATACATTAAGTCAAAAAATACAAAAAATACATGGTGGACCGGGCCGCGACTGGTAAAGCCTTTGTTTTTTGTTACTTTTACCTACGGTAGCCGGACCGCAAACCGGACGGATTCCCCATACCAAATAGTCATGGGCTAGTTGGGAACGTCGACTGGGGAGAATCCCTTAATGTTGTTGCTTGCGAATTTCCGGGCCTCAATATTTTTGGCGCTAGAAGGAGGGCCGCCAGTGTATGGCTGGCCAAGGAAACCCGTTTTCCCGAGATTATTCCACCAGTAACAATTCTGAGAGCAGTGGGTTTCATAATCCAATTTCAGAAGAAAGAGAACATCTATTTTATGTTGGCAATGAAATTGTTAATGATCTGAGAAGACACACCAGAGCATATGTAAAAAATATTGGAGGATTGCCAATCATCCCTGAATTTCCCAGAAGAGAGTATAAAAAGAAAGATCGTCCTGTAGCAGAAGACTCACTGTTGGTTGGAGACTGGGAAGAACTTGTAGAAACAGCCTTACAGGAATTTGTACTACCTTTGAACCAAGAAGGCCCAAATACCCCTCACAGTTCTCCTACTCGCACTCCTAGTGGCTCACCTCCCTAATCTCCACCTAGACTCATGGCAGGAGTAAATGCTAATCCACCACCTAACCCACCTAATCCACCACCTGCTTGGAGAGTCAGATCACCGTTAAACCTGACACCTCCATTACACGACCTACCTCAAGCCTTTGACAAGATGTTGCCCAAGTTCGACCCAAATGAGAAAATATTAGTAGATGATCACCTACAAATTTTTTAGTTGGCAATTGAAGGATTAAGGGCCAGGGAGTATTAAGATGTAGTCTGCAGACTGTTCCCGCATACCCTTAAAGGAGCTGCAACATCATGGTACTTTGGGTTTCCTACTAACTCTATCCCTAATTGGGATACCTTCGAAAGAATCTTCAAAAGTAAGTATGCAACTCAGAAAACTCATGCATCCCTCGTGAAAGGGCTATGTGCATTGAAGAAAGAAAGAAAGGAAAAGGTGCACAGTTTCACACAAAGGTTTGCAGCCTATCTCAAGATTTGTTTCTGAAATGGATAGACCTTCGGACAAAGTTCTGATTGAATATTATACTTTAGCTTTAGGCCCTGATTTGGCCATGTTTTCCAAAGGTAGGGCCAAGCCTACTTTGACGGAAACCTATGAAGAGGAAGATGTAGTGGAAGCTGAAAGACAAAGTATTGAAGATTATCCAGAACAGTCAGGAGAGAAAGGTACAGGAAGGAAAGCCTTATTGTTTAATAATCCTAAGGAATAAAAGTCACAAGATTTGGAAAATATGGCCAGAATGATGCAGAATATTTCCAACAAAATCATAGATATGGAGAAAGAAAAGGAAACATAAAAGTTCTATAGGCCCTATTATAAGAAAAGAGAGGATAACAATCAGTCTCAACCTTCTCCTCACAATACTACATCTATGAATCTAACAGAGGTCGGCATGGACAATTTTTGTACTTTCCACCAACAACCACATTCTAAAAAGAATTGTCCTCAATGGATAAACTCGATGACATTGGTCATGAACCAGCTGTTGGATTCTAGATTAATAGAAGATGGAGAAGAAGAGAGAAAAGAGAATGCCACGGCAACAAAGGAACACGAAGAGGAAACCATGGTCTTCTGGGATTCTATCTCATTATTTGATGCTAAAGAAGAAAAGAATCAAGGCTACAAGGACGTTATGGAAACCAACGTGGCAACAAGGAGCCAAGGATCAATTAAAGAAAGCAGTCTCATTCTACCAAAGATAAAAAGGCTGCAAAGAAATGTAAAGAAATTTCAAAATAAATCCTCCACTGATAAGATTCCAGAATTCACTATCACCAGCCAAGATCCAAAATAGAATAATACGTTGGCTAGGCCAGAGGAAGGAAAGATGAATGCTGATAAACCTCATCCCATTGAGCAGCCAATGGATTATGACATCGTGGAGGATTTAAAGAAGGTAAAAGCGAATGTTCCACTATTCGAAATGTGTAAAGTGCTGCAGCAAAAAGAAAGACTGTTGAAAGCACTTGAAGCATCGGATAAGAAGCTACCCATGGACAATCAGCCTCAGGAAGAAGAAGAAATTGGAGAAACCAGCGTTGGAGGTAAGTCTAAAAGAAAACATCCACCTTTCCTCCTCACGTTTTAAATTTTCAATCATAATGTACATAATTGCTTGGTAGACTCAGGGGCATCAGTTAATGTTATGCCCATATCAGTCTGTAAAAAGATCAATGGGCAGCCTAATCCATCCACGTGGAGGGTGGTTCAATTGGACAGAACGGATGTAAAGGTAGTTGGTGAGATGGAAGATGTCCTAGTCCATCTGGCATCCAATGACAAGGTATGCCAAGTTATTAACATCGTGGTTGCCGATATACCAGACGCTTACGGTCTTGTCCTGAGCAGAGATTGGTCGGCCAAATTAAATGGATATTTCACCTCTGATTGGTCGCATCTGTGGTTTCAATACAAAGGAAGTCCAAACCAGATTAAGATTCTGAGAGAACCTCACATGAGATACAATGTTACTCAACTAAATGAGAAGAATGAACCAGTGGATTCTGTATTGGGAAACTATTTTATTGAGTTAGAACCAGGAAATTACCAAGCAGAATAAGATAGCAACACATCAGACACTCAGCCTGATCTCCTTCGTTTCTCACAGGCTGATGAGATTGACTGTAAAATAGTAGACTTAGCAGTAGGAATAGATTCACATTCAATAGTTAGTGATTTTTGGACTTTGTTTTTTGATGGCTCTAAGACATTAGAGGGGTCAGGGGCTGGCTGTGTCCTGATCGACCCCCAGAATAATAATCATTTTCTCTCATGTAGATTAGATTTTGATTGTACTAATAATACAGCTGAGTATGAAGCACTGGCGCAGGGACTAAATAAAGTGATTGAATTAAAGGAAAGTAATCTAAAAAATTTTGGGGATTCTGAAATTATTGTGAAACAAATCCAGAATCAAATACATTGTGTTTCCCCTCACTTGAAAGCTTACCAAAATGAGGCATGGGACCTGCTTAAATGTTTTAATGCATTCAAAATTATTTCAATTCCAATAATTGAAAATGCAGCAGTTGACCTATTGGCCACATCATCCGCTAGGCTCGTACCCACTAATAATCGATGTTCTGTCGAACTGCTTTTTAGGCCCTCAGTACCGGATATGATCACCAATTTGCGATTGTTCGACGATGATCAACAAATAATAGAATGCTTGACAAATGACAAGATATTTAAAGGAGCCATTATAGATGATGAGGAACATCAGGATGAGATGAAATATGACAATTTCATTCCTAAAGGTGTCAGAATGTTAGAAAAAATGTTCAATTTAAATGAAAAGTTCAGAAGACCAGCCAACGTGAAGACCCATAGCTCATCTCTATAGTTCGAGCGGTGTTGAGTGTTTCAAAAAAATCCCATTCTTTTCACAAAATTCCACCATAGCTTTGGACTTAAAATCTTGAGCATTATCAGTCAATAACTTTTTGGGACATCCAAATATGCTAAGAATATTTTCCTGAATAAAATCTATGATTACCCTGTCTGCTTCATTTCTTGTGGGGATAACTTCTACCCATTTAGTGAAGAAATCTGTAGCTGTCAAAATCCATTTATGCTTCCCTAAAGAATAAGGATTTATCTCCCCTATGAAGTCCAAACCCCACTGCTAGAAAGGGGCATTTACTGCAATAGCATTTAATGGTAAAGACACCAACTTTCGACAAGTGATACATGATCTTACTTGCTAATATACATTGGAGAATAAAGAAGACCAATAGTATTTGGATTTCAAAAATTTATAAGCTATTGCCTTCCAATACTTATGTCCCCCACAAGCACCTTCATGTGATTCAGAGATTCCTTCTTCAATTTCTGGCTTATCCAAACATCTAACCAAAATACCCCTGGATCTTTCGAAAAAAGCTGCTATTCTATTAAACAATATTTAGCAGTTTTCAACTTCAATGACCTAGAAGCTTTCTTGTCTAGAAGTTCTGGACATTGTAACTACAAGAGAAAGTGTACAATATCTGCATACCATGTGGATTATGCATAGTGGTCCATAATTCTTTCCTTCTTCTGCTCTGCTTGCAATTCTTCTTGTGCTGCCTATTCTGCCATGAGATGTAGACCTAAAGCTTGGAAATTTGAATCAACTAACAATTTATCCAAACCTTGTCCCTTTACTAGCTTTGTAGGCTTAATGTCCACATCATATTCCATTATTTTTGCAATCCGTTTCTCCCTTTTTCCCTCACTATCAGGTTGAGTCAAAACATTCTTAATGGAAGCATTAGGAACATAAGCAATGACTTTGGAATGTAGAATATAAATTCCAAAAAACTTTAAGGCATTTACCAATGAATAAGCTTGCTTCTCCAAAGTGTTGTACTTCAACTCTAAATCTCTTAAGGTCTTGCTAAAAAATGCAATTGGTTGTTCAAGACCTTCATTATTCTTCTATAATAAAACAACAGCTAAAGTATCCTCTGATGCAAAAGAAAAAGTAAAAAATTCCTTTGTAAAATCAGTACTTACTAGTACTGGTGCTTTCGTAAGAGCTATCTTAATATTTTCAAATGAATTTTTAGCTTCTACAGTCCACTTAACTTCCTGATCCTTTTTCAACATGGCTGTAATTTGTTTAATGGTTTCAGCAAAATTTGGTATGAACCAACGCAAAAAATTTATTTTTCCAATAAAAGATTGCACATCCTTCTTGCTTGTTGGTAAACTAATTTTCAGAATAGATTTTACCCTTTCTGTATCTATCCTTATGCCATCAGCTGAAACTAAATGACCCAACAACTTACCTTCTTGTACAACAAAATGTGAGTTTTTAGGATTGAGAGACAAACCATATTTTCTGCATTTCAGGAAAGTTTGTTTTAAGTGTTTTAAGTGGTCATCATCATATTGTAAGAAGACTGTAATATCATCTAAATAGATCACTACAAACTTATCCCTCTCTCCCACAAAGGGTATGTCCATAGTTCTTTGAAATGTATCTCCAACATTCATTAATCCAAAAGGAATTTTGTCGTACATGAAAGTACCCCAAGGAATAGTAAAATCTGTCTTTTCTCTATCATTAGGGTGCATTGCAATTTGGTTATACCCTGAAAAACCATCTACCATTGAAATTATTTGTGCACCAACCACCTTTTGCAATATTTGTTCAATCTTTGGCAAAGGATAATTATCTTTCAATGAAGACCTATTCAAATTTCGAAAATCAACACACAATCTGATTTCACCATTCATTTTTCTGACAAATACTAGATTTGCTACCCATTAAGAATATTGAAGGGGAACAATAATCTTAGCATCTAACAAAGTTTTTACCTCCTTTTCTATAATGGGAAACAAAGCAGGATTGATTCTCCTGAATTTCTGTCTGAAAGTTTTAACATTTGGTTTCAAAGGTACTTTATGCTGTATAATACTAGTATCATATGTCTTCAAATCCTCATATGACAAAGAAAAAACATCAACATACTCTTTTAATAACTTGATGTACCTGTTTCTTTGCTTTGTTGTGAGTGCCTTTGAGACCTTCACTATTTTGGGATGCTCCTTTGTGCCAATATTACAATCCATTACATTTTCTTCTAAAAATTGCATAACTGGTTTTAAAGGGGTATCATCCTTTGAAAAAATCCTCTCCAAAGGAACTAGTCCCTTAGGAATGAAATTACTTTTCAGCTCAATGATCTTATGACCTGCAATCTCATTTTCTGCAATACCCTTTAAATTTTCAATTTCATCATCATGTTCTTGGTCAATTAAGGAATTAGAAAACTCACCTGTGAGCTCTAAAAACCTTTTTATCTCTAAATCATCTTCAAAAACTCTCTACTGCTTTATATTATCAAGCACAGAAGGTCTGTACCTAACTTCAATAGGATACTTCAGCTGTGTTGTTTTAGGAATCCTGAAATGTGTGGATGCTAGGGCAAGATAATTAGCAGTTTGGTTATGATCTCTAGGAATATAAGTGATATTAAAATCCACAAAAAAATTGTCTATCATATCTCATACTTCATTCTTCTACACTTTCTGCAAATCTTGCTTTACTTGATAGTTATTCCTTTCATGTTGAACAACCAACTCGGAGTCGCCATACACAGAGATTTGTTGAATACCTAAATGTTTTGCAGCTCTCAAACCTAACAACAGAGCCTCATACTTTGTTGTATTATTAGTGGTAATAAATTCCAACTTCTACATTAATATTACCGCTTCACCACCAGGAGATATCAGAACAACTCCTGCTCCTGCACCTTCTTTAGATGATGATCCATCAAAATACATTTGCCAAAGTTCATCTTCTTGTTCCCTAGTGCATTTGACTGATTTTTATTTTTCAACATGTAATATATCAGTAGCATCATTATCATCACTAAATTTCAACATACAAGTACCCAAATCCTTTTCAACAACATACAATGGATGATTTGTAGGATTCTTGTCATCAGTCACAATATAAGAAAATTGTAACTCTCTATACAACCTTCTATTTTCACCTTCAAAGACAATAATGGTTGCATATGTTAAGTCCATCTGTAGAGTTCCACCTACCTCCTTGGCCAAATATCTTGACAGAAGCATTCCAAACTTAGGTGTGATATCCGCCACTGCCACATCCATAATCACACTTTTCATTGGTAGCTGAGCTAAACTAACTACCATATCCTTATCACTCCTAAACATTTTACGGCTCAAGAATCAAAAGCATAAAAGTCATGATAAGTTTTCGTTATGCTTAACCCTAAAGCCTCCATCGCTACTTTTGGCATTAGATTATGAGATGCTCCTGAATCCAAAAGGAAATTATGTATCATCTTCTCATGAATGGTTAATGTGATGTAAAAATGAGGAGATGCACTTGCATCATTTTCAATTTTTTCTGCCAAAGCTGATCCAATAAAAATTTTAGGATTTTC
Organism: Pseudotsuga menziesii; assembly: GCA_001517045.1. Classification (NCBI taxonomy): domain Eukaryota; kingdom Viridiplantae; phylum Streptophyta; class Pinopsida; order Pinales; family Pinaceae; genus Pseudotsuga; species Pseudotsuga menziesii. Next base: position 506,055 of record LPNX010273440.1, read on the forward strand.
CTCTTGTAAATTTACTGTGTCATAGGGTACTTGACTATTTGCTGAACCAATCATTTTCAAGACTGAATTTTTGTAAGAAGGATTCTTTATCAACTCAATGAAAGGCATGGGAATTTTAATTTTTCACAATTCATTTTCAAGATTAAAATTCTGCATACTTTTATTCACTTCCTCAACATCAATAACCTTCTTTTGTTTATCTTGATTCTGTTTCTTGTCTAATACTGGATCAGACTGTTGTTTAGGAGGAAAAATTATCTTCTTTCTAGGGTTTTGAACCACCTGTTTTGGCCCTGATCTTAAATTTAGGGTTTTCTTTGGATCAGTCTGATATACATCAACAGTTACCTCAAGATTTAAATCATTTTCTATTTCAAAAACATCTACATCATAATATTCTGAGTTTAAAAAATTATCCTCAGTCACAAAACCTTCAGTCAACTGTTCTCCAAAATAATTCATATCTTGATCTGGATCCTCAAAAAACTCTTATTCTTGTACTTCCCCTTCATCAGTAACATTATTATGAAGTGGGGGTGGCACCTTTTGATCCTCAACTTCTCTCCTTTCTCATTGTATATCGTTATTTCTTCTCTCTCTGGGAATGAAACGAGGTGTAAACTATCTTCTGAATTGATTTGGATTATTAGGGTTTCTCTCTCCCTCTTGAACAGTTTTATTTGAATTTTTCTCTAATTCCAATTTGTTTAGTTTTGTTGTTAGGATTTTTACTCCTTTAGCCATCTCATCAATTTTACCTTCTGTAGAGTGGGATGTTGAAACCACTGGAGCTGCCTCTTTCTTACCCTTTCTGTCATAAACTTGTTGAGCTAAGTTTCCCTTCAGTCTATTAGAAGCAAGAATATTAGAATCCACTTCTAATGCTGACTCTTGCATGTTAAGTAAAGTAATATTTCTTCTTTCTCTCAAGAGTAGGGAAAACTCATGGTCAAAAGCATTAGCATAAGTGAGTTTTGCAGAAGTTTCAGAAGGTTTAATCTCTACAGGGATTCTGACATACATTTTATTGAACCTCTTAGATAAATCAGCTATATTTTCATCTTTCTTCCTTTTTAGAGTTCCAAACTTTGTAATGTAATATGTGTGATCCTTAGTATCACCCCATTGTCTCATGAAAAGATCCTGAATATCGTCTATTGTAGTAATAGAGTTTGTTGGGAACTCTTTGAACTATCTTCTAACCTCTCCATATAGACTCTGTACGTACATTCTCATCCACACATCTTTTGCCTCGATATTCTGATTATCTACATAGCTGAGAAATCCATCCCAATGCTCCTCAGCTATGGTCTCACCTTTTCCATTAAACCTAGGTAATCTCCACTTGGGAGAGCATTTAAGGGTTGAGGTAAAACTAGAGGTCCATACCTCGCTGCCACCATTCGATCCATCATATCTAATGGTTGATTTTGGGCTGCCATCTTTAAGTCGATTGGTTTAGATGAAGGAAAAAATTAACTAGGACTTGGATGAAAATGAGTCTTACCAACTTTGAGGTGAAATAAAAATATTTTTCTAGGAGATAAGGCATTTTCTTTCTTGAAAGATTGAGGATTAGTAAAAATATGAAAATTACTAACAAGGATTGTAGGTTTCAACCAGGATGAATCTTGTTCCTCTTCCTTTAAAATAGAAAAATGTGATGATAAGTCTAGTTGATCAGGGTTACATAAGGCTGGAGATGATTGAGACCTTTTGAATTTCCTAGCTATTTTTAGAATCTACTCTGGGTCTGAGACACCCAGTTGTAAAGTTGAACTAGTTCTACCTCTTGTTCTAACTCCTTTAGTAACCACTATGAAATATTTTGTGAAATGTAGTCTTTTTTAAAATTTGCTGGTTTAAGTCCACCTCTCAAAACCAGTTAAATGATGAGTATCCCAGGGAAAGTAGGCTTTCATCTTCATCCCCAGAAATGGTTCCAAACATGTTAGTGCCTGAAATTGTTCTCACACTACAAAAGAACAAGCCAACACAATCTCATAAAACAAAATCAAGTAAAATAGGTTTGTTAGGGTTTTGGTTGTGTAGTTTGTAAACAAGAGGGTAAAAACTTCACAAGGCTAAGGCAAACACTAAATCATGCACAAATAAGGACTGAGATGCATAACATATAAAATATAAACTAGAAACAATAATCACAGCTCTGAATTTCATCCACAGTTAACAAGCATTTCATGAATAATAACCTCAAACAAGAAATGAATATATCAACTGAGTGATTAAACCAATCAGAAATGAAACCAACAAATAGTCTAAACAAGCCTTATAGTTTGCATATATTTCATAATCAGTCATTCAAAATACATAAGAGTTTTTGACACTTGGCTCCATAAAACAGTAGCTTGATAGCCTCCCCTTGTACAAAAATTCAAACCCTTAGTCTCTTTCTAGCCTTACTTTTATCTTGGTTTCTCAAAGACAGTTACATAACTGAAAAAACTACTTTTAGGTCATACTACCAAATTATTCAATAAGAATATAATCATACAAAATAAACTAACTTTTTCAAAACCTAAATAATAACCACTATTCTTAAAGCACTTTAACTGTCCTTAGCAGCCTCTGCCAAAAGAGCTATCCCTTCTAAATCTTGAATCTTCCTTCTTGCTTTTTGATGATCAGCTTCCAGCTCTTCAACTCTTTTTGAAAGATCCTGATTTTGTTGTGTTAGGTCTTAAATGGTTTGCTTCAGTTTTGCATACAGACTTTGTGTCTGTCTTTTCCTTTTCAAATCCTCCTTTGAAACTGCAATTAATTCTTGATAGTGGCTATTTACCTCCTCTAAATATTCTCTCAATATTCTGTTAGCAGTCACTAATCCCTCATTTGTTTCATGCAGGTACTTGATCTAATATTTGTACTGTTTGAATACTCCTCTGCAAATTCTCATTCTCAGAATCAAGACACTTCCCTTCTGATACTGGATGCATTTCTTCTAGTATCCAAGGGATTTTCAATTTCTTAAAAATATCTTCATGTTTTTCTAGTTGCTCTGTCATAGCCATAGGGACTCCTGAATATTCATTGACTTCAACACTACATTGGTTTGATGGCTCTGCAACCATTCCTTTCTCTACACAAAGACTTGATATAACTGAATGCTGCTTCTTTGAATCATCTTGATGATGGTCTAAGATTAACTTCTTTATAACTTCCTTAAATATCTCTGAAATTTTAGTTTTGGTGAAAGCTAACTTATCTTCCAAAATGATTTGTTTCTTACCCTTCATTTCCTTTACATTCAGATCTTCATTGTCTTCTAACTCTTCTTGAGATGAATACTCTTCAATAACTATAATTTTCTTTTGAACTAGTTTAGGGTTTAACAATTTTTTCATATTCAACCTGAGTTTATTCTTGGGTCTAGTCGTATGCCTCCAACCTACCCCAATTTCCCCTAACATTCTCAAATATTTTCCTTGATGTTTGATAGAAGCTAACTGAACTACCTTTATTTTTATCGCTCGTGACATTACCCCTTCTTTAGACTGTTTCTGTGCATCATGTTCAGTGTCAACCCTAGCTTCATCAAACAATGAATTTTCCTCATCTTCTGACTGTACTGGCATAGGAACTTGTTATTGTTCTTTCACATTTTCCTTTACTTCCTGGTTTACTTCTACATGAAAACTATCTTCCATGGGATCCAAATCCTTCATTCTCGCCTTTGATATTTCATTTTCCTCAATATTATTTTGTTGTTCATCTTCATCATTTTCATCTCTTTGGGTCATAGATTTTTCTGGTACATTATCCTCTTCGATCTCGACTGTGACTCTCTTTTTCAGTTTCTTGACCAAATTATGACCTTTATTCAACTGTCTTTTCTGAGCTTGGTCTTCCTTCTTTGTTTGAAATCCAGACCAAAATAGAAAATAATCCCATGTTTTTTCCTTCTTTCGAAGCACAGTACTTATGATTAGCTTGATTAGACCATGATGAAATATAGACTGTTTAGTATGGTCTTGATGCTTCTTTAACCTGCTAGATATATTTTGTAGTCTTTTAAGGAAAAAGAAAGGAAGATTCATTTTTTCTTCATGGTTAAGATGCTACAAAAATCTGAAATGATACTTAAAAACGAATGAAAATCCTCCTTCACAACTGATATAACTTTGCAGAATTTTTATTGGCTGTCTCCATTCTAGTTTGAATTTCTTGATATGTACTCCTTTACTCCAGTCTGCAACCACATCTGGAAGCAAGTAATTCTGTGCATCAAAGGTAAAAGGTATTTTTTTGAACCAATATTCTCCTTCATCTGGGATCCCTGTGGCCTTTGCTATTAGTTCTCTAGTCAACTCAATCTTTAAGGTGCCAAAAGTAACAATATCTTTATCCAAACACTAAGAAAACTTATATGAGACCTCTGTGTCATACCCATCAATATTCTCAAAAAATCTTAACCATCCTGCTTCTAAAAACAATCTTTCACAGTCTGGGAAATCTTGAACCCAAGACATATCTAAAGGTTTAGCTCTGTTTTTTTTCCCACTCTTCTTCATTTTAGATAACTAAACTTTAAAATTGCTCCCTTTAATCAAGGACTTTAACTCTATTCAAATCTTAGTAATTTTAACAAACAATTATATGTTGAGAAACTAAACCCCTGAAATGGATTTTATCACTCAAACTAATAGGAACATTAACTCTATTGACAAAGAAAAATCAACATTGAGCAATAATCGGGTTTATATACTAGCATTCTTAGTTTAACTCCATAACTAATCTTCTGTTAATGTAAACCCGAATACATGGAATATTCTAGTAATTCGCCTCATACCTACCAGAATAGTGGATTCAACTACTACAAATATGCTTTCCTGTCTGCTAGGTGTCTGATTTCATTCTCAAATATTTCTCTTACCGCCACGACAGTGTCACACACTCGTCCTTCAAAGCCCTAAATTACCGACCTTGTTGAAACATTGATTACAAACTGCCAAAACTCTGCCACGACCTCGTATGCTCTTCGTGCACTTCAGGAGATGCGTAAATCAATGAGAATTTTCCTCATCATAGATAATTATCAATGTTCCACTACTCTGTATCATAACTTCCAGACCACCGCAACTTACTCTAATGATTCCTTGCCTGAACTGTTAATACTTGTCACAATGATCACTCTGGCTGAAAACACATATCAAACTCATTAACAAGTGTGAATGACCTCTCCTATGCACGAATTTCAAAAAATTTGAGCCAAAAATCATGATTTTCAGATAGCATGATTTTCTTGTAGCGCGCGTGTGTAACTTTTTTGGGCTTGCGCTACAAGAATACCCATTTCAATAATTTTCAAAATATAACTCATAGCAAAGGGTTAAATTTGGTTAAATGGATTAAAATAAAACTTTATGATATTTTTTAGAAACTTTAATTCATATAAACATCCTACAAGCCCGTGAAAACTATAAATTTTTCTGAGTAAATCCAAAATTGGAAAAACCTATGGAGTCACCTAAATACAAACATAAAAATCAAAGGAAAGATTTAAAGAAACTAAAATCCAAAATTAAAAATGAACAAAACCATGTTTAAAAAAACAAGCAAATGCTTTAAAATGAGAAGCAAAAAATAGGCTATAACAGGATGCATGAACAGAACTTAACAAAGAGAAGATTTAAAACAGGCCTCTTGATTCTCCATGGTATTAGAAAACTGTTTATTTTTTGGTGCATTCACAATGTCCTCCTAATCTGAATAAAAATGAATGTAGATCATTAAAACTTAAACCTTTGAAATATGTTTTAATTGATCAAGTTTTATGCTGGAAATATCTCAGAGGCATATACTTTAATGTTTGATTAGATTAGAGGCTGATGTTGTCACAAAAGAATTACATGGGGGTGCATGTGGGGGACATAAGTATTGGAAGGAAACTTCATTTAATATTTTAAGAGAGGGCTACTATTGGCCTCCACTTTTTACAGATAAATATCTTAATGTCAAAGCTTGCATTGAATGTCAAAATTTTGTAGGTAAGCACAAGTAAATGCTCCATTCCAAAAATGGGGTTTATACTTTATAGGAGAAACTCATCCTGCTTCAAGTGGCCAACATAAGTGGATTTTGATTGCCACTGATTTATTTACCAAGTGGGTTGAAGCAATTCCCACAAGAAGAGCAACAAATAAAGGCATTATCAGTTTTCTTCAAGATAATATTTTGAGCAAATTTGGTTGTCCAAGGAATTTAGTTACTGATAATGCTCCATCCTTTAAGTCCACGAATATGGTAAATTTATGTGAAGAAAATAACATCCTATTAAAACATTGCACACCTTATTACCCTCACAGGAATGGATTAGTGGAATCCACTAATAAGAATATTGTGAATAATATTAAGAAGATGTTGTTTCAAAATAAAAGGACTTGGGACATCAAATTAAAATATGCTCTTTGGGAAGATAGGGTAACTGTAAAGAAATCCATTGGAACATCACCTTTTCAACTTGTTTATGGAATCAATGCAATATTTCATATTCAATTGATTTTTCTAGTAATCAAGTTTTTGCAATATGTAGAAGAAGAATATGATGAAATGAAAAGAAGGATGTTTCAGATAGTCAAGCTGCAACAAGAAAGAGAAGCAATAATTGAAAAAGATAAAGTTTACCAAAATAAGATAAAAGTAAGTTTTGAAAAAAAACCCAAGAAATATACTTTTTCAATTGGTGATGTAGTTCTCAAATGGGATGCACGTAATGATGAAAAAGGTAAGCATGGAAAATTTGATAATTTTTGGCTAGGACCTTTTACAATAATTAGAGTTTTGGGAAATAACACTTTTTTTACAAAATATGGATGGTGATGAGATTGCAAGACTAGTAAAAGAGAGTTTCTTGAAACATTGTCATACATACTAAACTAAAGTATTTATATTCATTGTATATATTACTGCAATTTTCATAGTTTGAATAAAGACTCCTTCCCAATGGATGTATAAAAGGGTGTAATTTAATAATGATATGTTTTAGTGAAAGGCATCTGGTATAAAATTTGTTGAAGTTTTGTAGTGAAATATTCATCCCCAAATGGATCCATATGTTGGTACTGGAGTTGTAAGCCCTAAGTTGTTGTATAGTCCTAGGGAAATTTATATGCTTGTTTTTTTAATCTTAATATTTTATGCTATTGTATGTATTTTGTTAGATTATAAGTTATATGGTTGCCTCATATTTCTATGTCAATTCCATACATATAATATTTCACTATATTTTACATGATTTTGTTAATGATTTTTATTAATTCATAGTCCAAATTGTGAGCTAGTTTAAATATTAATGTTTTGGCAAGGAATTTTAATCTTTGATAAATTAAACGCTACTAGAATGTTAAAAGGTCTTCACGCATTTTCACAAGACATGATTTATTTTGTAAAATGTGAAGTGGAGTAAAGACGTGGATAAATTTCCATGCAAGGTACCTGCTGGTATCATCATGCGAGTTGACAAACTGATGAATATCATTTATGATGATGGTTTGTGGTTGTACTAAATATTTTACCATTCAATGTTTCATAATATTTGGTATTAGCATATGAATATGTTTTAGCAGGTGTTCAAAATTTGCAGTTCCAGTTTATCATCATCACCATGAAGAAAACAAGCAATAAACCACATAGGCTTGAACCACTTGATATGAAGTGGGATGAAGAACATCCAAGATGTGTGCAGTTTCTAAAAAATGTAGGTTGGTTGGTTTTTTTGAAAAAATCATAGGATATAATGTTGAAGTGTCCATAGAATTGCTCAAAGATTTATGGGTAAAAGGGTTGATTTCAGTAACATTATCTTTGAAGTTTTAGAACATTCAATTGCATAAGCCACCAAATTATCCACGGATGGAGATAAATGGTTTAAAATTTTATCTTTTGTGGTTGATTTAGGGTTTTTTATTTTGCCAAGTCATGAAACCCTAGACTAGAATAGGGGAATACACGAAGATGCTTTGAACTAGGAGTGGCGACACATACTGAGCATCATTGAATGATATAATACCTATGAGGGTCTCTTTAAAACCATTTTCAAATATCATTTGCATTTTCTTCTTCATGTAGCAATATTATCAAAGTTAAATCTACCTTTTTATTTCCTGAAAATCTTATCTAAAATGTCAATAAGGGTAAAAAAACACCCATATCACAGTTCTCATAGTGTGTTTCACCATGGTTTAATCAAGTTGTTGATTGATAAAAAATTGGAAAAGAAAGTATGGATTTGGCCTTACTTTTTATTATGGGTTGACTTTAAATTTGAAAAACTTACTGGCGCAAAATTACAAGAAGAGAAACAAACCCAAATGAAGACGAGAAGTTATAGTAAGAGAAAAATCATGGAAAAAGCATAGAAAGGGTCTGAAGGGAATTCATATGAGAATGAAAAAGGATATTCATATGCACAAGAAATGGAGATAACTCCAAGTACCCCTAGTTTTGTAGAGGAATCTTCAGTAATGGAAAGCATTGGAAAAACGAGCATGAAACAACTCGAAACGTCAATTATTAAGAAGACCTATACCCTTATTAAAAGTCTTGAAACAAATAAGTGGAGGCATAAGACTATGCTTATAAATAAACTCCATTAGAATATGAAGACGCTTATTAACCCTAAGCTTTAGAAGGAAAAAATGATCAAGATTGATGAATCCTCTAGTGAAGAAGAAAATCAATCTAGAAGAATTGAAGGTATGATTTATAAATCCCTAGAATGTATTGAAGAGAACATCATATTTAATCCAGATATTCCAGTAAAGAAGTTCATAGATAAGGGTAAAAAGGTCGTGTCTACAATAAGTAAAGAAATAAAAAAAATAGTCATGTGTAGAAGAATATATGAAAGGAATTCAGAATTTAAATTGTAAAATTTTAGATGAAGAACACATGATTCCATTATCTTAAATATCAGCAAAGAAACATATAAACATAGAAGTAGATGATTTGAATGAAAACATGCAGAATGGAGAAGAAACAAATGTTTCAAACCTTCATAAAGCTTTGCATCACTACAAATCTCAGAACTCGCATCTTAATCATCTTAATGACGAATTGGTGAATTCCAATCGCATGATTAGACAAGACCTTGAAGAGATGAATGCCAATCATGCAGAGTTGGTTAAGGTTACTGAGGAAGTAGTGAAAAGGAGGAAAATGGCTCAAGAGGAAAATGCCAAATTGCTCAAATAGGATCATGAATTATAGGACAAAGTGCCATCTATAGAGGAGGAGTTATCTAGACTTAAGAGGAAATCTAAGGAGCTACATGGCTTCACTATACTTGCAGAGGATTCTCACAAGATTTGACAGGTTGGAAAAGATAAATTTGGATGATTCACAAACAGTTTAGCTGGAAACGTTGAAAGATAATTTGATTTAGAATTTTTTGAGTAGGTGGCAATATATTATTTGAATTTAAAACTCTTTCAGTGATGTAATCAAATAGTTTCTATTTTTGAGCTATTTAAATCCTATATGTTTGGATACATAAATATTTTCGAAAGGGGTATTATTTTGTATAAAAATAGAAGTATAAGGTAGGAAAAAAGTGTGGGTTGATAGCAGTGGATTGGATAACAATTGCCTGGATACGATTTTAAGTATGTGTTATGGAGAGAAACTTCCTACGGCTTGGGGTGTACCACAACAGACTGAATGACACCAGAAATCAATCCTTTCCAATATGCAAGAGAAATAAAGACATCTAAGACTAAGGGATATGAATCATACCTTATTCCGAACGGTTGATGTAGATCTCCATTGAGATTTTACAACACACTTGTATTCACAATTCACTCTCAACAACAACAAACAAGGAAAGCATGTTATATATTCAAGTGTTATGCATACTCTAGCATATATAATCAATCATGTATAAGAAAATAAATACATCCATGGATACAATATTCATATTTATGCACATGTATTGGAGAGGAAATGGATATTTCTATTAATAAAACAGAGATACAATAGTGACAACCTTTGTCAACACTTCTTCGAACCCAAGAAACTGAGTCCTCCACCTAGGCCTCCACCACATCAATCCTCCATCTCGCAATGGAAATATTACAAATAAAAGGAAATCTTGGGAACAACAGCACTGTGTTCTCGAAAGGGACAAAGGGATGCAGACTCAAGCATAAACAAGTGAGGAAACAACCAACTATAGTTTCATTTCTCTCTAATGTATCTCCTTCAATGTATCCAAGAGGTTCAATATATATAAATCCAAATAGGAAATGGAGGGTCGAGTCTGAGAATTCTCAAGGAATATGGAATTCCATGAGTCAAGTTATTTGGGACTCTATGAGGAAAACTCCAAAAAAAATTGTATTTATGCACATGTCTAGATCTACGCGGTTTTTGGCTCAAAAGCTGCATGTACACGCGAGAATAGTTTTTAAAGTTGCATATACACATAAACAGGTGTCTTTTGGGTACTTTCTTGAGACATCAAAGTATAATAAGAGAAAAGGGGGTCCAAGGAGTCTACAAGGGGACATGGAAATCCATAAAGATGTCATCAACCAAGTGTGGTAAAATCATCAATAACAGTATGGAGCCTATTTTGAAACCCTATAAGTATATTTTGGAAATCGCATGAAGGATGAGAAATATTATATGATCCAATATTACTTTTAATCAATACAAATATAATTCAATGTCTTTGATATAACTCTCTGATGATTTTTATGAAAGATAGTGTTTTCGTCTCTAGTTTCTCATTGCATATTTATGTATTTGTGTTCCCTTTTATATAGAATGTTTTCTATTTTAAGGAATTTATTAGTCGTATATATAACTAACTGTCTATTTTTACATAAATATTTCCAAATATGGATTATGCATATATATTGTTTGTAATTATATTCTTTTACATCATTCTTGTTTCCTTTATATATGATCATTTATCTATCTACCTTATTTGATTTCTTCCCCGCTATTATACACCAGTAAATTCAAAACCCAAAATGATTTATCCAAATCTTTAGTTTATACCTTATGAGATGCCTGGGATTTGTACCATAATAATCTAGTACAAACTCCAGTACCAACAGTGTCCTTCCAGATATAATTTCCTACAACCCCTTGTTGTGTTTTGCAGTCCTCTTTTACTTGTATGTAATCCTATCTTAGTCAAGGTTTGTATTTGATACCCTTGTGTGTTTCCTACACCATACACAAGTTCCTTGTGTGGTTTTTTACTTGAATATGTTCTTTTATCTAGAAGAATTACTTATTATATTTTAAAAATAATTTACATTTAGTACTATTCTTTATTTTTTAGCATATGCATCTCTGTTATGAGGGTGATGGGTTTGTAGATATCACTTTATACTTCTGGACACATCTCGCACCTAAAAATAAACACTTAGTTCATGACACCAAGCTAAGCCTAAAATTTATCTTAACTCAACTGACATTGTAAGCTCATTTGAGGACCAAAACAATATTGTAGTTAAGCTAGGACACTAGGGAGAGGCATAAAAATAACACCCCTTTGTCCCTTACATCTAAGACATAGTTGTTTTCTTCTAATGAACCAAATTCCTCTAGTATTTGTTGGCACGGTCATAACCATTTTATCGATGGGGCCTCCCGCTCTGTGAGGATAAGACACAACAAACGGGTTCTGAAATTTAGGGTGGAATACCGCACTCCATTCTGTATTGAAGGATAACCCTTCATAGTCCTCTTTATGCATGTTAAGGACCATATTGGGTGTTAAGGAACAAAGGAATGAATTTCCAGGAAACTGTCCTAAACATGTCATGAATGAGGTAGCCTAGATTCCAGTATTTTATGGTTCTTCTACCCAAGGTCCGTCTCAATAGTGGGATTCTCTTAGCCTTTGGTTCTTCCATTTCAAATTGTTTGATTTTGGATTAACCACCCAGCAGAGGATACAATTTGTGAGGGGATTCCATCTTGTAGCTATGACCTTGCTTGCACTTATACACCATAGTTTCCTGCATCATTTTATTCATAGGTAGTGATGTTTGTTGGATTTATAGACTCTTTGTTGTAGACTCTCTTGCTATGACACACTGTTATAGTTCAGTTTTAGAGATTTGTTTTTGGCATCTGTGCCACCATTTATTAGCTCTCCTTCTACACACTTAATTGTAGTTGGAGTTCTGAGATTGGGTTTTCCATCCATGACCCTTCACTCATCATATTTCACACCATCACACCACCATTCCTCCACCACAATACTCCCATAGAATTAGGGGGCATACCTCTCACTTGGGTTCCTTGAATCGTCATCATTGTATCCATATTTGACATCGTTCAACACCGTTATGTTTAGTATGATTGGAATTGATGTCAAAGAAGTTCATTAATAACAAAGGAAAAAGGAAAAAAAGTTAAACATGTTGAATTTTGTTTTGGACTTATTGTATTATAGTCCAAGTATACAACCAGTTGAAGTTGAAGTCGACAGTCAGTCGAAGTCGATTTCAATCGTCAGTCAGAGTAAAAGTTATCCAGTCGACAATCAATTGAAGTTGAATTCAATTTTCATTCAAAGTTGGCATATTATTGACTATTTCTAGTTGGAGTCAGAGTTTTCAACCATTGTCAGTCGAATTTGACCTCTTGTTGACAATTTCCAGCTGGTTTCTAAGTTTTCAACCATTGTTACTCAAATTCGATTTCTTGTTGACTATAGCCAGTCAAGTCAAAATTGGAGTCAAAAGTCTCAAAACCAGTGTCACGAATCAAAGTTAGAGTTAGAGTTTGACATTAAATTATCAAGTTGCAGTTGACAAAGTGTAGCTTGACATCAGAATCAAACTATAATAATATGGTTAAATTCACAATATTATTAGAGAAGGTAATTCTAAATTACGTTTTAAGGGTCACGTTAAAGAGTTGTGACTATTAGGTATATATGCACAATTCAGGGTGTATAAAAAATCTTTATCCATTCAAATAAAGTGTCTTTGTACACAACATTACAAATATAGAGTTTACAAAAAATAGAGAACACATAATCATTTAAGGGAGGTTGGGAGGCATAGGGCCAGGAAACAAAAACCTCTAGGAATTTGAAGCTTCCTTCGAGTCATAGTTGGTAAATAGGGTGTCGATGCATCCTTCAATTGTAGATGAAAATATAGAGTGTTGGTGCATCCTTCAATTGTGCATGAAAATTTTGTGTTTTTTTGTTTCCACACTTCTATCAACATGGGTTCCCTCCACAGATATGTTGACACCCATCGACACAAGCTCACTAAACATTGGACCAGATAGGTTTTACAGTATTCAACAACACTTGCGAAGGATATGTATTCTCACTTGAGATGTATGAGGGAGGGATGTAGGAACCACATTTCCGTAGAAGGAAGAGGAATTTCACATTATATATTACTATATCACATCATTACTTAGAGATCCATGGTTTAAGCATACCATTCATAAGATCTATTTCAAGACCTACTTATCATAATTTTCAATAGACTCGGGAATCACAGTAACATAATTCAGATTCATTTAAACTCATAATTTCCTTAAAAAATACATCAACATGTATTAACACAATGAACTTGTTGAGGCCTGGAAAATCGCAGGCGGCAACAGTAAAGGATTCTCCCCAATCAGCGTTCCCAACTAGCCCGCTGACTGTTTGGTATAGGGAATCCGTCCGGTTTGCGGTCCGGCCACCGTAGGTCAAAGTAACAACGAGGGTTTACCGGTTGCGGCCCGGTCCACCGGAATTTGTATTTTGACTTAATATATGCAATGCACATGCCTATCTAAACCATGCAGGGTGATAAAGATGCCGGGAACCACACCATGTGTTGCGCAGGTTCTTACCTCTCGTCTTATGTTCGCTACACCTAAATCACATATGCAATTATGAAACCAAGGTAACTAACTATCTATCCCCGGGGAGCCAGAAAATCATTATTAGTGAGTAATGTACCACTTTCATGTATGTTAAACTAGATTATAGATAGATGCTATTTGCGTTTACAACACATGAATGAGAAGATATTCTAACAACCAGATAGCCAATTGTTATATACAAACACATGCATTACTCTAAGTGAAATTTCCAGAAATAAAATCAGAAATTATTCAACCAGACATAGGTCATAAAGTTAGAACAATCTCACGATTCACAGACACAAGCTGAAAAAACAAAGTAATTCATCTTTCCGCCGTCCATGGTACAACATTTGGAACACTTCACGGTCCTTTCTCCAACAGGCAAACCAAACTCTTTATTGCAAAATGAAATAGTTCTTCTTACAACAAGTCTTCCAGTCTAACTGGGGAAAAAGCCCTTTCTTTGTCTCTCTTCCCTAGTTTTATACAAAAAAACAAAAAATGCTTGGGTTGCCCAAAGTGACCTTTGGGCTCCCCAATGCTCCAATTTCTCTCTACCCTTTACAAAATATGACCTTCTACAAAATTTGACCAATCCTTCTCATTTGGAGGGGCCCGCTTGGTCTTCCAAAAACTTCCTCCATGCTACTGTCTCCTTGGTGAGTCCTTCAAACGATTGGGGTTCTAGGAATTGTATATTCAGCTCGTACTTATCTGCTTGCTTCTGAATGGCTTCTATCCTGGCCTTGTTCAGACGCACCTGTTCCTCCAAGAGCTGTACACTAATAGCGGCATGTCCAATTTCGTTTCTCAGGATCGTCTCATCGAGGGCTATGATGCATTGGACCTTGGCTTCTCCTTCTAGATGCCTTGTTTGTAACATCCCTGTAAATGTATCATGATCAGGGAATTCGGGTAACCTATGCTCAGCTTCCACTTGACAGCGATTGTAGGTGACCAGAGCTCTTCTAAAGAACTCTGTACATGCTCCCTTCGTTTTCTTCACTGTCTTCTGAAAGTCCTCTGCAGCAATAACAGCAAACTCGATCAGGTCATGGTCCCGCTTTAAGGTTTGCCGATCCTTAACTGATATCCCAGCTGGGACTTCTCGATCATCTTCTGCTCTGATAATCCTCGAAGTCAGCACCTCCAGGATGTCTTGCGATCTGTCTACGAAATAAGATGCTGTATTTAACAATTCATCTAGCCTGCTATCAATTTGCAGGACTTTACACCTTTCTTCCTCCAGGTCCATTTGCAATTGTAGCATCCTAGCCTTCCGAGCCAGGATGTGTTCTCTGACTGGCTGCAGATCCACTTGCTGCTCCTTGGCTGCCTCCAGCTGCTCTTGCAGATCTTTAACATATAAGGTATTGGATTCATAAATGTCTTTCTGCTGTTCTGTCAGTTCTTCTATCTTTATTTTCATTTGTTCCCTTTCGTCCTTTAAGCCCTAAATTTCTTGATGTGCCTTATCCAAGGATTCTTGTGTCGTCTCTTTTGCTTGGGCTTCCTGTTGAATAGCATGAATTTCATGCTTTGTGGCCTCCATCTCCCTAAGTACCTGCTCGTACTTTCTTTTTAATCTGTTACCATCCTCTCTTTCTTTCCTAAGAGTGTCCTTTAGTTGGGCGGAGGTTTTCTTGGTCGAGTCTATCTCCTTCATCATTTGATCTACATTGTCCTCTGTAGCGTCTATTGCTACCCTGCCAGCTCTTATGACAAACTTCGGGTCTTTATCTGTTCCGACCATCACAGCTTTGTCAGATATCATTGTGATGGTCGTTCCTTCAGCTCCTACCTTTAGCTCAGTTCTTCTCATGATCCTTTTGGTAGCCCTATCATAGTATACTGTGCTAAAATCGGGGACTTCTTCCCCCTTTTTCGGTGCAAAGGGCACTAAATGGAGCATGGGAGTAGGAGGAGTGGCCGTAGTGAGCACTGGCAAGGTTGGCACCTCAGGGTTTTCCTCACCCTGGCTTTGGTCTGGTGGTATTTCAGAGGCTGATTGTTGTATCAATTCTGTCTTTTCAGCTTCTTGTTTGTGAATAATTTGCATGCATAACATAGCAATAGCTTAAATCCATGAAGAATTCGAATACCTAAGGGAAAATTCGAATTCAGTGAGTGAGTCTAGCTTAACTGACTCTTTGCCATGCAATCTCACTCAGTTAACCACTTGACCAAAACCCTAATTGGCTCACCAAACCCTAACTGAAGTTGGAGTGCAATAAATGACTTAATCTCAACTGAAGGAGATCAAACACATGTCATAGCAATCCAATCACCAAGTGCTAGTACTACATGACTCCAATAAACCCTGATGAGGTTAACTGAAGCTAAACTGACCATCAGAAGTTGGTGAAGGCTCCTTGTTCACTCCAGTTCATTAAAATAATAATAAATAATCATTAAATAATATATTTAATGAATGGAGGTGCCTTAACTGACTGTAACTGATTGGTTGAACTGAAAGTAACCCCCAATTAGCAATTAGGTGCATGAATGTCACACAGATCACCCCTGGAGTGCTCCTGTTAGCCTCCTTGACTGTAGGAAAGGCTAAGTTAGCCTCCTTAACTGTAGGTAGGCGTGGGAGTGACTGGGATGATGGTAATTAATGCTCCAATGATGTCAATTAAACTTAGGATAGTGGTTTAACTAGGCCAATTTGACCGAAGGAGTGAGTATGAAGGTAAATGTCTCCAACAAACTTCACCTAGGAAGACTCAAAATAATGTATTATATTATTCATTAGGGAACCAATGACCTGACTTACAATGGAATATTTATCTCATGACTCTATGATTACCAAATACAAGAGTAACACCTCATCGGAGGAATAATAACATCTCCCTTAGGATACATCAATAAAATACATTTAGAATATCCTTGGAAGTTACAGTATTCAACACTCCCCCTTAACTAGAAGGTTATTCTAATGAAAACATCATCATATACTATAGGAGCATAGAGAGACCATATCTTTAGAAATACATCAAGGTAATACATCTATACATCATAGGAAGTGTTAGCACCCAGAATCATGACCAAGGTTGCGAGAAGGTAGAACCAGAGGTAACACCAGAACTGATTGAGGAAAGGGAGATGGATTCCCCATTTCTAGAGATGGATCTCTCACAAATACACAGCAAGGATAGATTATATTTTCACAGAATAATTTTTTGAAGGTTGGTGCTGGAAACAAGGTATGATATATTGGGCATGGAGTCACAAATATCAAGAAACGCATAGCATGCTATGTAGATAATGTCTACAAGAGAAATATAGCACTTCGGTCATGCTCAATATGTTAGGTTCTAGTGATAAATGAGGAATGATGACAGCCCATTGAAGTGGAGCATCACAAGGATAAATTCCATGCCAAATTTGGAACAAATGTTTGGTGGGAATCCAAAACAATGACCAAAGCATGGGAACATGAGTTATAAAGCATTATACAGTATGTTAAGGATGTGAAGAAAACATAATGTAAATAGTAAATAGGAAGTACATTCACGTAAGAAAAGAAAATCCAAGACTGCAACTAAAAAATACATAGGAATTCTTACATCCAAAGGCCGACATCTGGCTCTGTTTCTTGTATTAAAGGTGGGTCAAATTACATAAGAACCAAAAATATCTCATGTTTCGACCAAAACCAACCACCCTTTATCCCTCATCGGGGAGTATTTTTATAGTGCTTCAGGCCCTCGAGACTAACCTCAAAACAGGGCAAGAGGCTAGTTACAATCACAATCAAAATTTTAATAGATTGGAACATGTCGTATCTGCCATAGTTTACATATATATATAACAAAACATTATGGAGAAAATGCACATGCTATCCTTAACAACAGCACAACATCTTTGGAATCGGGCTCACTTGTCTTGGAAACGATGGCTCAAGACATCCCTTGGTAGCTTGCTACTGATTTGGATCAAAACATTTACCTTCATGTTGGGTCTACAATGTGTCCCTTTATTTTTGGGAATATTTGTATTCATTCTATGCTCGAAGGCACCTTTCTACACGGGCTTATATATAGAAATAAGGTTTTTGTTTCGTCTGTGTTGAGCCTTCCTCCTCGCTACCCTCTCTCCTTGTAACAGTGTTATTTGAGGGGATTTGAAGAAGTGTCGCACTTCATCTAAGAGTGATAGGTCCTTGAGGAGGTTTTTCTTTATTGTGTTTCTTTTCCCCTAGAAGGAGGATCTTTCTACAGCTCACATGGTGTGGTACATTCCCGACTTCATCACTGCCCTAGATAAAGTTGGCATGTGGAATTCACAAAGGAGGTGATTAAGACTTTGGATCCCTTCTCCTCCAGTATGATCATCCACTCCAATGGGTCGCCACTAGAAATGGTCACCACATGCTCATATTATGGATATCGCGACTCTATACAAAGGCTTTGGAGGGATTCTCATTGGACAAGAAATTCCAGGAATAATACCTGCGAGCGTGTGGCCTTCCATTAAGATAGTAATTCCCTCACCATCCCTAGGAGGTCCATCTAATGTGATGAATGTACTTTCCATGAAATTGCTAGTTTCAGAAATTTTCTCTAATACAATGAACGTCGCTACCTCGATGGATGGATCCTTTTTGGCACAAAAACTAGGGAAATACATGGATCTATGCTCCCCCACCAATAACACTCCCTGACAGACGAGCTTTTCAAATGAGAAGGCCATCACAGACCTTCTCTAAACTTCCTAGAATTCTCAGCAGACTAACATTCCACCACCTTAGCTTCTCTTCCACATTCACTCAGTCTTTATCTCTCGGTGGCTTTGAAGTATGGTTTTTATAAAAAGATGGAAAGATGGACATGACAATGACCCCGTCAGCACCTTCACACACTTTCTCGTCGAGCATCATGATGACATCATGCATGGGAACATGGGTTTGGGATCTCATCTTCCTGCTAAAATTCTAGTCACGATGTCTCCTCTATTGCCGAGTTAAAATACTAGCTACGGAAAAGACCCTTCACACTAGCCCACATTGTTTCCCATCTGGACCATGCCACATGGACCTGATGTTCCTTACCTTTTAGTCCCTACTAGTGGTGGTATCAGAATGATTCTCTTTTGGTGTGTCTTCTCACTTTGTGTAGAGTCCATACATGCCTTTCATATCTCAAGTATCATGATATTTCCCTGATTTTCATATGTGCAATGTAGAAAAAGTTTGGGTTCAGGAGGGTTGGTGCTGTTATAGAGCTGATTCTTACCTACATGTATTTTTCAATGGCATTGGGGTGTTCAATTACCTATCATTTCGGTAACTTGAGCACCTATCTAAGAATACCCCATCGATAGTATCCCTTCAAAATAAGTATATCGTACATGAAAACGTCTTCTCCATCTTATACTGACCTTTCTACAAACTTTACCAGGTCGAAACATTTCCAGCCATCCGATCTGGATGCCCTTGATCATTATCATCCACGTGTAAAGGGAGGTCATATTTCATGAGTCACTAGGGTGGTTTTCCCCGTGCTTGTCTCATCAGCGGAGAAAACACTTTCCATATATATTTCTTTGGATCGATCCATATTGTTCAACTTTAATCCCTTTTACCTATTTCACAGATTTGGAAGTCGAAATTTCCATGATCACTTTGATCCAATGGAATCAACTTTGTCCATTGATCTATCCCTTGTTGATCCTGTCCCTCAAAAAAAGCGGTCTCTTTAAGCATGTCCCATGAAAACACAAAGGATATTTGGATAGTGCATGAGATATTTGTGAAAAGCATCCTATCTATCGATTTGGTCCACCTCTCGATCGCCACCATTGGAACGCTATCCCCTTTAGCATAGTTTTCGGCCAACCCGTGAATGTCATTTTTCATGCATTTTAGGATGTGATGGCTTCGTTTTTCCTTCTTCATCATCTCACAAAGAGTGAAAAACAATGATAACAATACTTTTTCACAATCACTAATTAGAAAAATTATTCTTCATTTTCTATATCACATGATCACTTGATCCTTTTGCAGCAATGCTTTGACCTTTCAATCCTTCGTAGAAACACTTCTATCTTTTGATGCTTTGCAGTATTTTGATCCTTTACAACAACACTTTGATATTTTTAACCCTTTTATAGTAGAAATTTGATATTATTGATCCTTTGCAGTAGCACTTTGATCTTCTCGATCCTTTGCAGCATCACTTCGATCTTCTCCAATAGCCATATGATCTTCTCAATCCTTTGTAGCAGCACTTTGATCCTTTCAATCCTTTTGTAGTAACACTTCAATCATTTCAATTCTTTGCAGCAGTTTTTCTATCCTTCTTGATCCTTTGTAGTCACACTTCTATCTACTTGATCCTTGGTTGGTGTACTTCGATCTACCTTATCCTTTACCACCACGCTATGTGCAGTCCACGTGATTTATTTGTGGGATGATCAATCCCGATCACTTTATCACATAAGTCCAAGGATGATGCAATCCTCCATCATCATGATCCATTATATCAATCAGTTGAATCATCTACAACTAAATGTATATATAGACCACACTTGGTGCATGCCCTATCCTCCATGAGTACTCATTATAGAACATCCGTACCACTAAGGTTAAGGCCACTCCCAAGTGAGTGTTATACTATGGTATCTACACTCATGTTTAGGTATACTCGACCATGCAAGAGAAATTTTTGCAGAGCATATCTCGACCACATTCAAAATGTCATCCCTCATCATAGAACATCCATACCACTGAGGTTAGGACCACTCCCAAGTGAGTGTTATACTATGGTGCCCGTGAGGACTCATCATAGAGAATCCATACCACTAAGGCTAGGACCACTCCCAAGCGATTGTTATTCTATGGTATCTAGATATGAATGTATCCATAATATCCATAAAAAAGCATCGTCTACAGAGCAGATATTGAATACATACAAAATGTCAGTCCTGTCATTCATGAGGAATCATCGTAGAGCATCCATACCACATAGGTTGGGACCATTCCTGAGAAAGTTTTATTCTATAGTATCGACAACTAAATGTGGGTACTCTCCATGTGAGAGTATCATCTATAGGGCTATCCTTAGCTAGTTAGGACCACTCTTATGCACAAAGTGTTATACCTTCCATCCTTAAGAGAGGATACTATTGTCCACAAGTAAATTTCATACCTTCCCATCTTTTTTCATCCATCACTAATGTCAGTATCATGATCACTCTCACTTTACTTTGAGAATCCATATTATCAACCATCTCCCCCTTTATTAAAGGAGGGTTCATGTCTTCGACCTGTTCTTCCTTTCCGAGGATATTCCATAGCTTCATCTTGTTCCTCATTTTCGAGAAAGGTCCATATATTCATCATTTGTAGTCCCATCACTGTTCCTCCTTGCAAGGAAATTCTTTTCTAACTACACCAATCTTGTCACAAAAATATACAAACTTTACTCGAGATAGATTCTTGGTTGATACATCAGCAACTTGCTCATCAGTACTCACATATTGGAGCTTTATAGATCCCTTTTATATCGTATCCCTTATATAAAAATATCATATTTGTATATGCTTTGATTTGTCATTAAAAATCGGATTCTATGTCATCTTTATACAACTATGGTAGTCACAAAGAATTGTTGTGGCATCTAACTCTATGTCAAATAATCCTAAAATCAGCTTTTTAATCCATATCGCTTCACAACAAGTGGAGAAAGATGCAATTTACTCTGCTTTAGCTGTACTGAGCACAACACTGGATTGTCTCTAACTAAACAATGAGATCATGTCTGATCCTAGAAAACAACATCCTCCTGAAGTGATCTTCCTATCTGCGGCATTTCCTACCCAATCCGAATCTGTATATCCATAGAATATGTAGTCATGATATCTCCCATAGTAAAGTCCCAAATCTATCGTACCTTTTAGGTACCTTATCACATGATTTGCAGTTATCTAGTGAACCCATCTATTTTTAACTAGATACTAACTCAAGGTGTTCACATCAAAGCATATATCTGGCCTTTTGTTCATCAAATACATTAGTGACCCAATAATCTGTTTGTATGGAGTCACATCCACTAACTCTGATGTCTCATCAAACAACATTTTCAATTTGGTATCTATGGGTGTGGCCATGGGTTTATAATCCAACATATCAAATCTTTTCAATATTTCTACTGCATACTTTTCCTAATTCAGAAGTATTCTTTATGGTATCTGCCACACTTCCATCCCTAGGAAATAAGGCATCAATCTAAGATCTTTCATCTTGAATTCTTCAAATAGATTATACTTGCAAGCCTTGATCTATTTCTCATTTCCATTCAAAAATAGATCATCCACATAAAACAATAGTGTGACTAGGTCATCATCCATAATCTTCGTATAAAGGTTAGGATCAACTTTACTCTTGTTAATTCCCATGCTTGTCAAGAAGCTATCTATTCTACCATACCAAGATCTTAGAGCTTGTTTCATTCCATGCAGATCCTTTTTCAACTTGCATACATGAGTTAGATTGTCTTCGACTTCAAATCCGTGTGGTTGTTCAATGTAAAATTCTTCCTCAATCACGCCATTAAGGATGGATGTATTTACATCCATCTATTGTAAGTCCCACTTCATCATGGAAGCAAGTACCATGATAGTTCTGATGGAAGTGTACCTTGCTACTGGACCAAATGTCTCATGATAGTCGATCACCTCTTTCTGAGAGAATCCTCTAGCCACAAATATTGCTTTGTAGTTTTCAATACTTCCATCAGCAACATGTTTTATCTTGTAGATCCATTTCAATGATACCACACTCTTGTTTTGTGGTTTGGGAACTATATCCCAAACATCATTATTCATGATCGACTGCTATTCTTATGTCATTCCTTCAACCCATTATTTATTTTGAGTAGATTCCTCATAAGTAGAGGGTTCTTGATCTACAATATTACACATCAAAGCTACATAAATGGAATATGGTTTTCATCTTTTCTTGGTTCTTGTGGAGCCTTCTGGAGCTCCATATATCTATTCTTCTTCTATGATTTATCGTACCCAAGCAGGTTTTCTCTTTGGTAGATATCCATAGCGGAACCTTCCTGAGGTTCCATCATGTCATGATCTTTATATGCTACTGTTTCAGTAGAGGGTTGAGCTTCTATCCTTTTGGGAGGTACATCCTCTTCATGTACTTCTTTAAGTTGACACCTTCTAGATTTCTTCAGAGTTGTATATTCATCAAATGTTGCATCCCTACTAATATCGATATGATGGAATCCTGAGATGTATACCCTGAAGGATTTAAATACTTCACAGTATCCTACAAATATTCACTTATTTCCAGAAGGATCCAACTTGGTTCTCTTCTATTTAGGAATTGTTGGTTTATTGGTCAATACTGAGAAGGGGGGTGAATCAGTACTATTACATTTTGACTATTTTCACCACTTTTAAATATGTCATTAGAAAAACATAACAACAAGAATACACAAAACACAATTTTGACGTGGAATACCAATAGGTAAACCACCAATACGTCCTATTACTGCGAAATTGTTATTTACAAATAGTTTTTCCTGCTTGTACAGACAAGGATGGTATTAAACCTTGCTTACCAATAAAAATTGGAAGGAGGATATGAACCCATGGTTTATGAGCTATGACTAAAAGGATGCTACAACACCCTATTTATGAATGCCAATTGGAAGGAGGCTACAATCCCTTCGGTTTTTACCTACAAATGGAAGGAGGAAACAACCCTCTATGGACTATTTATTGTGCTAGCGTCGCCCTACCACCCTGATATGTTTCTCATGAGTTCTCTCCCACTAAATTCTCTCAGACCACCTGGTCTATGATTCTGATCATGCAATTCAAACTGTAGAGACATATTCCTTCTTACTCAAACTACTTCTTAAATACTTCTCGACGTTTAAGCTTCTTTCAACAGTTGCGTCTCTTCAAACATAAAAAATAGAACTTTCACTATTGCGCCCTTTCATATCTGAATATCACACCTTCTAGAACATCCTTTCACATTCTTCCATTGATCATGCACCTCATAAATCCTTTCTGCAGCTTCGAAACCATTTACTCACCTCTGTCCAACATTTGCAGGTACTTTCGCACTGCCAAACTTATTTCCACAGGATCAAATTCTTGATCCAATCATAGTTGATAAGCCTATCTCTATGTCAATCTGGACCATCGATCTAACCATCGATTTCTACCTTCAAATCTCCTTTTCCCACCAAGATTTCCTCATCAATGATTCCCCACCATTGATCTTAGTCGAGCGTTTTCCTGACCATTGATCTCTAGATTGTGGGATGTCAACTATCTATTATTTCCTTTCCGAAAACTCCTTTCTGCAAGCTTCTTTCTACAGTCTCCTTTCCACAAGATCCTTTCCGCAAGCTTCTTTTCGCAAGCTTTTTTACGCAATTTTCCTTTTGTATTGTTGATCTGTTTTAGCGGAACTAACTTCAGCCGTCCAATCTTTCCAGATTGTAAGATGTGGGATGCAGAAACGTAACATTTTGAATTTTTGCAATATCCTCTCTGCAATTTTCCTTCCACACCATCGGTCTTTTGTTGAGTATTTCTTGATCATTGATCTTGCGGCTTTTGGGATGCGGGATGCGGAATCACAATTTCCTATTTTGGACTTCCGCAATTTTCTTCTATGACTTTGCTTCCACATTTTCTGGGAACATTGATTTCCATGTGGGTTTACCCCTTACCGTCTGATCTTGATATTTTTCAGAACTTTGTTTTTTCCGCCTATAGTTTGAGGGATGCTTCCTAACAGTCATATCTTATGCAGGATTCTTCCTACCCTTCCATTCTTGACATAATGTAGATATACATTCTACCTTTGTGTATTATACAAAAAATGATCCTTATTCATCAAATCTCATGCAGATAACTATGCCACCTCATCATCGTGCTATGTCATCACTACCTTAGTCTTTCACTGAGTTTTTCATGCCATCATATCCATTGGTTATTCCTTTGTCATTCATGAACACATTTGACATAAATGAAAACTATAACCCAAATTTTCCAACAATATCCCCCTTAAGCATTGATGGAAACCTCTAAACATCCCCCCCCCTTTGACAACAATGACAAAGGATAACCTGTTATGTCAATGCTGCACCTATTTTGAAATAGGATTTCCTGTCTCTCTTCTTTTTGATAACTCTTCCTATCATCATATCTCCCCTTTAAATGAAATTGGTTATTAAAAAAATGTATTATCATTTATCTTAATATTTCATGTTCTTGAATGATAGCTGATAAATCCATGTACTCCCCCTGTCATTGTACTTCTTATCCTTTGTCAACATTTTTGTGACTGAGTGTACACTCAGCATTTCTTCAACACTCTTCCGTTTTCTGTTCTAGGATACATGTTTCCTTTTTTTTAACTCTGTTCCTGCTACCATATCTAATGGTATATTCTGCTTGTAAGTTAACCGGCTTCTGCTCTTACCAGAATTCCTTAAGTCTGTGCATTTGGGTCTTCATATAAAATCCTAGCATATACTGCTGGATTATTTTGGATTTTAGATCTATATTATCAATTGTTCAAAGACCCATAACTTCAGATCCTCAACACAAATATTACTTCATTTTATTACATAGTTTCTCTAGTATCACTATCTCAGACACAAAGACTCATAAAATCAACCTTTTCCTTTGTCAATGCTAAACTCATCCTGCTACCTTACCAATAGAATAAATTTTTATTTTTAGAATTGAGTTTTATCCTGTCAACAACTTATGTGTCATGACCTTAGATACTAAGTGAACATAATAATCTTTATCTTATATTTGATTGCATACATCATGGTCTGCATGAGTCTCACGTTTTGTTGTTCTCACGTTACTTCATACTTTCTCTTATGTCATCCATACACCAACCTTGATTACCCATCATCTTTGAAGAGGATAGCTTTAAATATACTTCAACATTAGACACCAATTGAGTTTTTATCAAATACCAATTGAAATTTTTCTGACTGTAACTCCTTTTGAGTATAAACTTCCTCTAAAAAAAATGGTGGTATCTAACACAATTTTTGAAACCAGAACCAAGGTTCAATAACCACGTAATGATATATTACTAGATCTAATCTGCGTTATCCTTCTTTTTATCTTCTTTTCACACTGAACTTTAACCAGAAACAATTGTTTTCCTTCTCATATTTAAAATCCTTAATTTAAATATATCAATCTCCCCCTGAGATCATGCAACATTTCCTATGCCTTTAAGATGAGTTTCCATCCCCTCAAATTTTTTTGGTCTTTTTTAACAAAATGAGAGAATTTTTAGAAGTAAATTCCACAATCATTGTCTCCTTCATCATCTCTTTCATCCTTATCTACATTGGGATATTCTACTATATCACTAAGTATATTTCCCTCATGATGAATGCCATTTTTATCTATGACCTCATTATTCCTTACATCAACTACTAAGACTTCATTAATGATTGAAAGTTGTGTTTCTACTAAGGCTTATAATTCTTTCATCCACACCTTTTCAGGAGGTGTACTATTTTCTTGTCCTTCACCACACTCTACGTTGGTGTCTTGTTTCCTTTTCATCCTTTTATTTTCTCCCTTGACTCTGTTGTTAGCCACCTTGTGACCAAACTTACGACAACAATGAAAATAACCATGAAATTTTTCTTTCTCCACATGATTCCTTTGGTCTCTCTCTCTTTCCTAACTGCCATTTTCTTCCACTATCTCTAAACTTCTACTGGAGCATCATATTTCAATTTACAATTTCTAGCCTAGTGTCCAAAGTTATTACATTTGTAACACTCTATATCAAACCTTTGTAGAAGTCCAAACTAAGGTATGATTCCTTACCTTCGGATTTTTAATTGCATCCTTCTTGTACTCATGAAATTTTTCATAAGCCTTGCATTTCAGGGATTTATGACCAAAGTTATTACGGGAATAACAATGACCCATAAATATTTTCTGATTTCTATTAATTAGTTGTCTCTTGGGATCCTCACGAGTTATGTATTTTTCATGAAAGAATAAAGCATGCTCTTTGCACTTTTCCTTTTTAACAGGACTCTTCAATACTTCAATATAGCTCTTTGTACTTCCTCTCTAATTAGTGAGTGGGAAACTCTTTGGCTTCTTCTCTTTAACGAACCTCAAACTAGTCCTATGACTTGATGGTCTTTAGATACTCAGAATGTCATCTAGAATCCTTGATATTTTATCAAACTTAGATTTAATGGATTTGTCATCAACTCCTTCTCTAAGTCGAGTAATTTCTTTCTCAAGTTTTTTAGAATATTGAATTCTCTTCCTGAGAGGTGTTCGGGTACACGGGGTACTCCCAAAAGACCGAACACCTTGAGTAATCACTTCACACAAATAGATCACATATCAACACATCGATGTTTGTCACATGGTTAAAACCCTCGAGAGGGAAACAGTCCACAGCCCCAGCCAAATAGCTAATTGGAGCAATTTATTATGCAAAAGAAAGAACGTTACATGATATTCTCATAATCGATCAACTAGCCAAGGACCCTCTATGCTATTTAAATAGAGATCATAGACCAATCGAGTGTTAAGCCATGGATCAATGGTAGGTATGATCTAAGAGAAGTTGAACTGTTGGGTCACTCTATGTCTAGAACATATCGTGACCATCGGGTTAGAATATTTACAAATGCATACTAATGCATACTAAAGAAACACACTTTTACCTAACAGATATATTACACAAGTTGATCTTAACTAACTCCTAAGTGTCTAAATATCCTAACATCCCCCCTTAAGAACAACTTGGGATAGGATTGAAGGATTTACAAAAGTGACAGTATTAGGAGAAGGAAGGAGGCATTAGAGCCTATCCCCCCTTAAGGACACATTCCTAAACTCCTAACATAGACCGAAGTTTAGAAAAATTTGCTTCTATAAGAGACTTGGTGAAGATGTCTGCAACTTGATCATCTGTAGGGCAATAGAGAACTTCAATAACACTATCATGAACAAGATTTCTGATGAAGTGCATGTGTAGCTCAATGTGTTTGATGTGCTAATGTAGAGCTGGATATTTGGCAAGCTTGATGGCACTTTGATTGTCACACCAAAGTGGAGTAAGCTACTGCTGCTCAAATACAAACTCTGAAAGGATCTGTCGAAGCCATAAAGCTTCCCGACTGGCATTAAATTTGGCTCAATATTCTACTTCTGCTAAAGAAAGAGAAAGAGCTTGTTGTTTCTTACAAGCCCAAGTGACAGGTCTATATCCCAAACTAAAAACATAACCTATAGTAGACTTTCGATCATCAGGATTGTTGGCCCAATCTGAATCAGTAAAACCAACCAACAAAGGTTTCCCCCTATACTATAATGAATCCCAAACTAAATTGTACCTTGAATATATCGAAGTATTCTTTTTGCTGCTTTCCAGTGACTTTCATGAGGAGTTTGCATATAAAGTTCAACACGACCAACAACAAAGGAAAGGTTAGGATGGGAATGAGTAAAGTATAAAAGACTACCAACAAGCTAATGATACAAGGTGGCATCTACTTCAGGGAAAGTACAAGTGGCAGAAATTTTGACTCTGTTACCACCTAAGTTGTACTTAGTGGTTTTTTATCAAGTGAGCATGGTGAACCGGACAAGGATAACTTGTTCGGACTTCAGAAGACCTTCAGTCTTACTTCTGGGAAGATTTGTTGTACTATATCATATTTTAATACCCCATGGGGGAATTATAATAAATGTTCTAGCATGATAGTGTCTGTAAAAGACTCGGTCTCTTAGGATTCATTTGTCAATTAGATCAGCCCAGGTGTTTCTTCCCTTGGTTATTATTAGTTGTTGAATAAACGACTGATAATTTCTGAGTATTTCACTCCATACCTCCAAAGTTGGGGTGGTCGGCTTGGCATTTAGGCCTATTGAGGTTATTAGAGTCTATGTGTCAATGTATAAACATGCTAGACATCATGTTCGAGTCATATGAACATGTCTAATTCCCCCTAGGCTTTTTCAATTTTTCAAATTTTTAATTTTTTCAGTGTTTTTTATTAAATTTTAATTTTTCCAAAACTTAGGCTATTTTTTAATAGTTTAATTGGAAAAATTGATTTTGTAATAAAAGTGGGCCAAAAAATTAATTTCAGTCATGTAGGTGCTCATTTTCAAGCTAAGAGCACCATGTAAACCCATGGACCCACTATTTCCTAGTTTTGAGTGATTTTCCATCACTCACGTCAGAAAGCCCCAAAAATCAATTATTGATTATTTTAATTAATAAATTGATGAATAATGGAGGAAATTCGGAATCATAGATTAGTGGATTCTCAGCCGATTTGATTGAAATCAATCAGATCTGAACCAGATTGACTAGATCTGACAAATCCTTGACTAAAGGAGGTGATCAAATCAGATCCAGAGTTGATCTTTAACAGTTTTTATGGGGAATTACACCCTCTCTCTCTCCTCCACACATGTGGACTCTCCTAGATGCTCTATGGACTGATGTATCTGTTTATGGGTTGATGTGTCAGCTCAATCAGCCCCCTGGTTGACAAGTAGGCTCAGTTCAGCTTCAGATCTGCATTGATTTAATCTCCATCAGCTGATTTGATCTATCTCCTTGGGATTTGCACCCCCCCTGGGCTAGACCTCCTGGTTTTTGTATAAATCAAGGTGCAAGCTCCCTCTTCCAAGTTAGTTAGAGTTGGATTGAAGGGATTGATATTGTAATACTATTGTAATATTTTGATTGTTGGAATAAAGAATATTTGGAGGCCAAATGGTGTAATGCTCTCATGTGTGTGGATTAAGCATTGTCTTACAGCTATTGATGTTGTCGGCTTTTCTCTCAATTTATGCATCTGAACCCTGTCTGGCTTGAACGATTTAGAAGAATCAATAGGAGTATAGTTAGGAAAGTAAGGTTACTTTTTTTTCTTATATCTCATAGCATATATGTTAGAATATCTAGATTATACATGTTTAATAAGTTTATTTCCATGTAATTCTTGTCTCTTTTTCATATATATATCCAGATCTCATGAGGTTTCATGCAGGATTGTGTGTTTAGCTTTCAGGTAGCAAGGATTGGATGAGATGTGGATCTATTTTGACTCCACTGTACATCCAAAATATTTGTGAATACATTTCCCCTTTGTATTCCACTGACAAGTTTCCATTGCAGATCCATCCAACAACGGGCCTTTCCCCTTCTCTTCCTCCTTTCTTTTAAAATAAATCTTCCAGTTACATGTCTCTTCCTCTTATGATCAGATCTAGTTCCAAGAATTGAATATATATTGTTAGATATATTTTATAAGAGTTTTTCTTCTTAGATCTATAATTTCATAAAGATAGATCTAGGTGTAGGAAATTCCTTTTTTGCAAGTAGGTAAAGCATAGATCCAAAGCTTGATCATAAGGTAGCTTCCTTTTTCATTCTTCAAAGATTTAAATTATGAAATAAAATTTCACATCTCATTGGCTGCCCAAACATTAAGCCAATATCCCAAGGAAATCTTGCTTTCCTTGGTTCCTTTTTGCATAAATTAGATTACCCCTGTTTAACAATTTTTACTTAGTTTTTTTTTGGTAATTAGCGTGGTGACCCAAAACACTTTTAAAGTGTGTTTGGGATTATTTGATTTTAATTGATTTATTTTTATATAATTTCTAACATAAAATAGAAGGATACTTTTCCAAATTTTTGGCTCTTCGATGAACCAAAGCTTCTCGGAAGCTTCCCCCACTGCTGTGTTTTAATTCAATCTTGTTACAAGCTTGTTGTAAGCCTTTGGATCCCAGATAAAAAGGAACAAAGTGCATCAATTTAAATTTTCTGATATTGTAAATCCATCCTAATAAAAATAAGAGGTCCTTTCGAATAGGATCTTTCGAGCCTATTCACCATCCCCCCTGGGGGATTTGCGTCGGTGTCAATGTTTTACTTTTTGGTCATCTCTTTTGAATCTAGCATAGTTCTAATATGTAGGGTATTATACTTTGATTTATTATCATTTCCATATTCCATATTTGATATTTCAAATTAATCTTAATACTTACCCCATGACTTCTTAATTGATCCGAAAGGGGAAAGAGATGCGTGGCAGGACTAATTAGAAAATCGGAATTGTGTATTTGTGTTTCCCTTTTCATCAATTGTTTCATCAGATATTATAAAATTAACCCCTCCTTGATTCCTTGATCTTGGATTGAAACAGGTTCCTGGAGTGTTTTCTTTTTAACAAGAACACCCATCTCAAAATTTACTAAAATTGACAAGACTCCGGTGTGTATGATCTACACTTGGTTGCGGTTCATTTGGTAATTCAAGCTGTATCAAAATCACTTGAGTGGCTAGAATAATTAGGATTCACTCTCCCAAATTAACAAACCATCAGGTGAAAATCCAACACCTATATCAAACCATTACGGTGGCAAAATACCCAAAGGAAGCGGGAACTCCTGAAAAGTGACCTCGGGGCACCGATCTCTGCCACACCCTAATGGGTGCGTTATGAACAATAGCCCCAGAGACTCCATTCAGCCCACATATTCCTTGCGTGTAGCCATGGAGGTTTAGTTTTGGACATACTCCAAGTACTCTCGGGTATATCTAGAGTCTACCCCTTCGCCTAATTTTAATCAACTCATATTTCACATTAACTTAAAATGTAC
>LPNX010273440.1:539107-606149 GCA_001517045.1 Pseudotsuga menziesii
TCAAGTGGCTTGAAGATTTCTGCCACGTGACCCAGGTGTGTGAAAGCAGACAATAGACTCCAGACTGGAAGGGAGAAAGGGATGGTTTACAATATTCCATGTGGAAGCGATTAAGAAGGTCACAAGCATACTTAGACTGGGAAAGAAAGATTCCTTCTTTGGTTTGCAAGACTCGGAGACCAAGAAAATAATGCAAATGTCCTAATTCTGACATTTCAAAATTTTCCTTAAGACTGGATTTCACATGGGTTATAAGTTTAGGGTCACTACCAGTAAGGATAATATCATCAACATAAAGAACAAGTATGATGATATGGTTTCCTACTTTCTTAGTATAGACATTGGGGTCAGAATGGCATCTAGAAAAACCAGTGTCAAGGAGAAAGCTATCCATTTTGGCATACCAAGCTCTAGGAGCTTGCTTAAGGCCATATAAGGATTTCTTAGGGAGACAAACAAGGCTAGAGTTATTTTGAACATATCCAAGAGGTTGTTCCATGTAAATTTCCTCATTTAAATCACCATGTAAGAAGGCAGACTTGACATCCATTTGATGGACTTCCCAGTTATGTAAGGTTGCAAGGGAAAGAACAAGGTGGATGGAGTTCATTTTTGCTACAGGGGCAAAGGTTTCATTATACTCAATCCCTTCAACTTGGTAAAAACATTTGGAAACTAACCTTGCCTTAAGTCTTTCAACACTTCCATCTGATGCCTACTTAGTTCTGTAGACCCATTTACATCTGACAAGTTTTCTTCCTTTTGGAAGAGGAACAAGATCCCAAGTATCGTTCGCCATTAAGGAATGGTATTCTTCATCCATAGCTACATCCCAATCTAGATTTCTTGAAGCTTCTACAAAGGTTTCTGGATCATGATTCTCAGAAACTTGAGCCAAAAGGGAAGAGGCTCCCTGAAACTGAGAACATGTTCGACGTTGATCTCCAGGATCATCGAGAACATCACCAGCTGCTTCACATGTTGAATGGACCCATCGAAGAGGCATTAGTGCTAGCACAATTGGAGGAACATGAGCAAGCAGAGATGGATTTTCATCCTCACTATCATCATCAGAAACTGGAGTTGGAAACCTATCAAGGAAGTTGGAAGAAGAAGACGAAGGCACAATCGTCGAATCAGGCTCGCAGGCCAAAGATGGCACACCCACCAAGTTAGGCTCACAGGCCAAGAGATTTTCATCAAATTTAACATCTCTTCTAATGATTATATCATGTGAATGGGGTTGAAGAAGTCTATAACCTTTTACATCTTTAGAATAGCCAACAAATATGCACTTTTCACTTTTAGGTTGCAATGCTTTCCGTTTTTCATCTGGAATGTGAGCCCATGCTTCACAACCAAACACACGAAAGTGACTTACATCTGGTTTAATTTTACTCCATGCTTCTTCCAGTGTTATACCTTGTAAAACTTTAGTGGGTGTGCGATTATCTATGTAATTTGCACAATTTATGGCCTCAGCCCAATATTGAAGACTTAGTCCCTTAGATTGGATCATACAATTAACCATTTCTTTTAAAGTACGGTTCTTTCGTTCAGCTACACCATTTTGTTGTGGTGTATATGGAACAGTGTACAGTTGTTGGATTCCTTATTCAGTGCAAAAAGTAGTGAAATTGTTGTTAACATATTCTCCTGCATTGCCAGATCTTAACTTAATAATTTGATGACCAAATTGTTTTTCAACAAGGGCCTTGTTGGCCAAGAACATGTTAAATACTTCTCTCTTAAGTTCTAGGAAGTAAAGCGAAGTGCATCTAGAGTAGTCATCAATGAAATTTAAGAAATATTTGAAACTAGAAAAGGATGCAGATGGAAGAGGACCACACAAGTCACTATGCACAAGCTCTAAAGGAACCGAGGCGTGCCAAGAGGCACGTTTGTCAAAACTGTCCCGATGATGTTTTTTGAGTACACAACTGGAACAAACACCATCCTTGCAAGATATCATCAGAAGACCAGTCACCATATTGTCTTTACATAGTTGTTGCAATGAGCGATAATTTAAGTGACCAAATCACTCATGCCAAAGTTTGCTTAAGTTATCACTATGAGCAACAAAAACTAAAGGAAAAGGTGATGACCCAAAGTTTTTAAATTTGTACAACCTGGTAATATCATCAACCGTTCCAGTAGCAAGGACATTTTGAGGATTTTTAAAATCCTTGATTACAACTTGGTGAGGTGTAAACGTCACATTTTTACCTTCACCTGAATGAGTAATTTGATAGACTGATAACAAATTGCAGGAAATTTTTGGAACACATAGTACATCACTGAAATGACCATTTTCTACTGGAACTATTCCAGATCCTACAACACTTAGAGATCTATCATCACCAACAAATATTTGTTTGGTGTTAGATTCATGCATAGTAGAAAATATGGCTTGATCCTTAGCCATATGATAAGATGCTCCAGAATCAATGAGCCATTCATTTGAAGTAGAAGAAGAAGATGCAGTATAAGAGTAACTAGAAGCACAAAGTGCATGTCCATGAGAGTTATATTCTAAGGATGAATCTATGATGATGTGATGCTTCTTCATTGCTGCTTCCAAGGCTGCCATCTTCTTGAAACACTTAGATTCATCATGATTATCTTTCCCACAAAAATTGCAATTACACTCAGTATTCTTTCCTTTTTGCTTGGATCCTTTATCATTTTTTAAAGGAGCTGACTGAGAGGGTTTGGGACCCTTGTTATTTGGCTTATTATTGCAAAAATTCAGTTTCTTTGGAGGCTTGGACTTTTCTTTATGTTGGGACAGTAAGGCTTTCCCAGATGTATCTGCATTGTTAATTATTCCAAGATGAATGAGCTTATCTTGCTCTCTAATTAAGGAATCACAAAAGGATTCAAGACTTGGCTCTTAATAGCTAGCTGTAGTCAATGATTCTTTCATGGAGTAGAATGTAGATACAAAAATAGAATATGCAAGTTCACGTTTGGAAAGAATATGATAAATACATTGTTTGTATTCTTTCTTAATCTTGCATTCTACACATAAGAGTCTAAGAGTTTTATAATTAGATAAATAGTCTTTAATGCATGAAAAATAATTTGGATTTAAAGAAAGAAACTCATTCTCAAGTTGATGACCCTAAATTTCATTATGTTTACCAAACACAGATTCCAATTTTTTCCAAGCTTTATTAGGTTCATCAATTCCAGATATGTGGAATCGCAAATCAGTAGAGATTAACATCCCAATAAATCCATGAGATTCATCACATCTAGTTTCCCATTTAATTTTCTTATCATCATCAGTGGGTTCTGTTTCTTTCCCTGATGTTATCCTAAAAAGTCCCCTACTTCGTAGAACATCCTCCATATGAGATTTCCATGAGAAATAGTTAGAACTTGTAAGTATAATATCACAAGGGGCTGCCATACCATAAAATAATGGCTGAAAAAATAGAAACTAACTATTTGGTTGCAAAGAGCTTGAAAAAATATGTGGTTTAAAAAAAAACGGCACTGAAAACTGATTCTGGATGATGAAGTTATGCTTGATCAAAGAAAATGTTGAAGATGTCCCCTGTTATCATCAGATCTGCTCCAGCAAAATTTTAGTTTCTGGCAGCATCCAAATGTCAAAGTGACCATTCAAAAAAGGCAAAAGCACAGTTCCTTAGTCGTGTTGTTGGTGATCCCATTAGAAAAGGTGTTGAGCAAGGTCCTTAGTAGAAGCATAGAACAGGGTTATGGCATCGACAACTGAGGGCAATGGGTCTTTGAAGGGAAATATTTCTGTTGTTCCAAAGTATGGTTCATCCTACAACTGAAGAAGATTTAGAGGTGGTAGTTAACATTAAATATCATTCCCAATAATCTCCTCATTTTATGCCTTTAAAGTTTGACCCTGAAAAAGCATTTTAAAGCTGCTCAAATTCACCTTGGAAGAGATGGAAATGAATTGTCAACTAGAGACATGTAAAATATGGTTCAAGATCTACTACAGTACAGTGATCAAATCGATAAGCTTAGTCTTCATGTTGATATAGCTGCAAAATTAAATCAAAATATCAAGGAACAAGGATTAAGTGATATTGGTCGCTTAGAGCAAGATCTGGTTTTTTGGGATGATGGGGCTAAGGAATTGATCAATATGTTAAAGACAAAGGAGGATATAACCACGGAGAATATGTTACGTTTACTGATGATTTATGCAGCAATCAACCCCAATAAAATTGATAGTGCAAAATCCCTTCAGTGGACACAGCTTGCACGCCTCTCTTTAGATCACATGAATGCATTGAAAAATATGGAATATATAAGTGCTCCCATTTCCAAAAAAGCAATATGGAGGATTTTCTCTTAAATTTGGGACCCATAAGAAAAAACATGGAATCAAAAAAGAGATAACCCAGGACGAGGAAGCTTGGAAATTGTCACATTTCTATCCAATGATTGAGGAATTAATTGAAAGCCCGCACAATGGTGAATTATCAAAAGAGGAGTATCCATGTATGAATGAACCAAGCTCTACCTTTCAGTCTAGTAGGACAAATCGTGCAAGTATACGGTCCACAAATTCATCGGCCCACTCTGTGAGAACATCAAAGCCATCTTATACATGGTCCAGACCTCGTCATTCTATGCCACCGCTGGAATGAAACCTATGCACATTTTCATAGAGAAGATCTGTGTCAACACTCAATTTGGTTTGAAATGGAAGGAATGTACAGAACGTTTTCTGTGTTTTTGGAGCGACAGCAATGCTGAAAGAGTTTGGAATTGTAGAATAAAATGTTGAAAACTGCTACGCCTTCTATTTTCAATTCATATTCATTTTTGTCTCAATGTCGACTAGGATTAAAGCTCTTAAAACAGGGAACATGCCATAGTCATTGGCTTTGTTACGTTGCTGCCAAATAGAGTAATCGTAATAAAAACAAGGTTAAGACTCAGGATTCGACATTAAATCCTCATAAGCGTTCAATACCCAAGAAAAAGCAAGTGCGAAAGGGGAGGAGGAATTCCATACATCTTATATCGCCAAGATATTTCTTCTTTTGAGGAGGGTAGTGGAATTTACAATCAAATGGATGCTGCTAGTTTTATTTGTCTATATGGGCTTCCAATCAGAGTTTGAGCTATGCTACAAAATATACTATGATGCCATTGGGATTTAGAGAAAATGTTATAATGCCATTTTAGAGGCTCCATTTAAGTGTTTAGAGTTATAGTTTGCATGTGAAAGCAATTCTATTTGTTGACAGATGTCTCTTTTAGTTTAGACTTGTACTCAAAGACTGTTTAAAGGGGATTGACTTCCCTATTTTTGAGAGGGATGGATCCTTAGAAATAGGATCTTATAGTTAGCTTAAACAAATAGATATTAAGTATTTAAGGAGAGTCTCTAGATGAGACTGGGGGGTTTGGCAAGTTTGGAGTTATGAAAGCCCAGTTTTGATCACTGTATGTATAACATAAATACTCTACAGCTTCAATACAGGTTCTATCTTGAATGAGCATGAATATCATTTGTCCATGTATGTTATGAGTTGTGTTTCTTATAATTTATCATGTATATGGTCCATAGAATTCCATTACAGTGATTCTTATTTTGAAATACAATTATCCTTTATACTTTCAGAAAACAGAGGAAGTTTTATTTCATGACTTTATGATCATAGTTACTGAGATATTGGACCTTGTGTTTGGTTTTATGTTATACAGTTCTTGTATGATTTCATGATTCTCTTATAGCTCTGATTGACATACCAACCTAGTTCTTCGATAATTGTTTGATTTTCTTGTAGTTTTCATGTTATACTAGCTTAATTCATTCATAATTGTGTGATTTTTCCAATAGCTTTAATTTCATACTAGCTTGTTTTTCAGTTTGATTTCATTGATTTGTACATTTTTGAAAAATATTTCCTTAAGCTTGAACTCCTATAGTCTAGGTTCAACTTTAGGGATAACATGTCCCCAAAACTGATTCTGGATGATGAAGTTATGCTTGATCAAAGAAAATGTTGAAGATGTTCCCAATAGCGATGTGGCAGATATTAACTTGACCAACTAAAAAAAAGAACCCCCCTCTTCCCAAGATCATTTTACAATAAATTTGCTTTGAAGTGAATCACTTTTGTAGAATAAGTGAGGTTCACTTTTACAATAATGTTACTTTTAAATAGTGCAACAATAAATTAAAAGACTTAAGTTACTCACTTTTTATTTTATTTTATTTATGTGAGATGCATTTTTACAATAAAGTAACTTGAAAATAAAAATTGCATGCACTAAAAAGTAGCTTAATAAGACTTGAACTCAAGACCTATTAAGTAATAAAGCAACTTTGGACCAAGTGAGCTAAGTTTAAAAGGTACGTAAAAGAATGGAAAGAGGAGGATTTTTTTTTTTTTACTCTTCTCTCTAATTCTTTGTGCTTGCCTTTTTTTCCTGCAAATCACAAAAAAAACGAAAAACAAAAACAAAAAAACTTTTTCCACAAAATCGGGTTAGATCTTGGTTAGCTTACCCGGAAAGTCTACGTTTTCAAGTCTTCTCGCTTTTTTTTTATTTGCTATGATCGCACAAGGTGCACGACAAAGAGCATACGTAGCCGAGAAGACAAGAAAAAAAAACTTTCCCTTACTGTTTTTGAATCGCCGCGATCACACAAGGTGCATGGAAAAGAGCATATGGAGTCAGGGAAGACAATAGTCTAATACTAAACCAAAAAGATCTAATAATAAAACTGATAAGATATGAGAGATTAAAAAAAATCCATCACTGTAACATTATACCTTCAGATTTGTTGAAATGGGTGTTTTTGGAACAAATGGAAATAGTTTTTGATGAAACAAAAACTATTTCCCAATGGAAATGGTGCTCCAGACGCAATGGAACAGCTCCCATAAGCCAAAAATGCACAACAAATCCAGAACCATAAACCCTTTCAAAGTTTCGGCAACACCGGTTCCAGATCTAGATCAAAATCAAAAGCGACTCTTCATAAAAGCTCTGATACCATGTTTGGGTACACAAGGTACTCCCAAAAGATCGAACAGATTGAGCAACTGCTTCACACAAATAGATCATAGATCAACACACCAATGTTTGTCACGTGGTTAAAACCCTCTAGAGGGAAACAGTCCATGGCCCCAGCCAAATAGCTACTTGGAGCAATTTATTATGCAAAAGAAAGAAAGTTACATGAGCTTCTCATAATCGATCAACTAGCCAAGGACCCTCTATGCTCTTTAAATAGAGATCATAGAACAATCGGGTGTTAAGCCACTGATCAATGGTAGGTATGATCTAAGAGAAGTTGAACTGTCGGATCACTCTATGTCTAGAACATATCATGCTTGTCAGATTAGAATATTTACAAATGCATACTAATGCATACTAAAGAAACACACTTTTACCTAACGGATATGTTACACAAATTGATCTTAACTAACTCCTAAGTGTCTAAATATCCTAACAATCATTATCTCCTTCATCATCTCTTTCATCCTTATCTACATTGGGATATTCTACTACATCCCTAAGTAGATTTCCCTCATGATGAATGCCATTTTTATCTATGACCTCATTATTCTTTACATCAACTACTAAGACTTCATTAATGACTGAAAGTTGTGTTTCTTCTAAGGCTTATAATTCTTTCTTCCACACCTTTTCAGGAGGTGTACTATTTTCTTGTCCTTCACCACGCTCTGCGTTGGTGTCCTATTTCCTTTTCATCCTTTTATTTTCTCCCTTGACTCTGTAGTTATCCACCTTGTGACCATACTTATGACAACAATGAAAATAACCATGAAATTTTTCTTTCTCCACATGAGTCCTTTGGTCTCTCTCTTTCCTAACTGCCATTTTCTTCCACTATCTCTAAACTTCTACTAGAGCATCAGATTTTAGTTTACAATTTCTAGCCTAGTGTCCAAAGTTATTACATTTGTAAAAATATATATCAAACCTTTGTAGAAGTCCAAACTAAGGTATGATTCCTTACCTTCGGATTTTTAATTGCATCCTTTTTGTACTCATGAACTTTTTCATAAGCCTTGCATTTCAGGGCTTTATGACCAAAGTTATTACGGGAATAACAATTACCCATAAATATTTTC
Organism: Pseudotsuga menziesii; assembly: GCA_001517045.1. Classification (NCBI taxonomy): domain Eukaryota; kingdom Viridiplantae; phylum Streptophyta; class Pinopsida; order Pinales; family Pinaceae; genus Pseudotsuga; species Pseudotsuga menziesii. Next base: position 547,219 of record LPNX010273440.1, read on the forward strand.
TGATTTCTATTTATTACTTGTCACTTGGGATCCTCATGAGTTATGTATTTGTCATGAAAGCATAAAGCATGTTCTTTGCACTTTTCCTTTTTAACAGGACTCTTCAATACTTCAATATAGATCTTTGTACTTCCTCTATGATTAGTGAGTGGGAAGCTCTTTGGCTTCTTCTCTTTAACGAACCTCAAACCAGTCCTATCACTTGATGGTATTTGGATACTCAGAATGTCATGTAGAATCCTTGAGATTTTATCAAACTTGGATTTAATGGATTTGTCATAAACTCCTTCTCTAAGTCGAGTAATTTCTTTCTCAAGTTTTTCAGAATCTTGAATTCTCTTCCTGAGAAGAATTACTAGATCTTCCTCACTCTTCTTGGCCTCTTGAAGTTGGTTTCTATTGGGCTAGGAAATAAGTAGAAGAAAGAAGTCTATGCGCAAGAAAAGGTATGTCGTGCACATGGCAGGAAGGAAGGAAGAAAAGGGACCAGCAGAGGAGAAATAAATATGTGCACGATGAAGGAAAGGTAAGTGTACAAGGATACAGGTGATCACACCTGGAAAATGATAAGTGAAGATCATGGTCACTAAAGATGGCATAATCCTATGGCCATGCATATATGGAAGAATATTTGTAAGTCAGCCTGGTAGTGCCTTGTTTCAGTCCATGATAGCCTATTCTGATAGCTGATCACGGCCTGTAACTGATAAGCAGTATGTATTCAACCCTGCGTGGTCTGATAGAAGTTATAAATAAGAAGAACCTGTCATGTATAAGGGTTGTTGATTTTTCATTGATTGTGGCGGTTATCATTTCATTGGTTGTTCATTCACCAAGTTACTAAATTTTGTTAAGGAAGTAGGGTAGAAAGGAAGAAGACTCAGATAAGAATCTGGTAGCAGTACAAGGCTGTTGAGCCGCAGATCTTGCAACTGTGTGTGTAGACCGCTAGAAGTAGAAGGAATCTGCAGTTGAGTGTGCAAAAGGTAGATAGAAGAGTCGATCCATGTTGAGTGCGCATCAGTAGGAGTAGATATAGGAATAAACCAGAGAGCATGAGAGAAAGAATTCTGAGTCATAAAGACATATCATAAGATCAAAGTCATAGACTATAAGGTGCTATATCCATTTCACATGTCAGATGAAGAGAACGTTGGTGGTTTTTCCCAGATGGGTTTCAACGTTATTCTTTGTGTTTAATGGTTGATTGATGTTGTACATGTTGACATGAATGGTTGTTACTTGCTTACTATATGATGACGATCTATTGTTGAATTCTTGGTACCATATTGTTAACTAGTGAATGAGTAATTACTAAAGAATTATTGGAATGAGAAAGCACCCTGTAACCTATTTCCTTAGAGTTGAAATATAAGTCATAAGTGGCCTGTTAGTTTAAAGGATCATCTATTTTGCACAAGTTGCACCAGTTGCTAAGGTTAAATACTAGGTCATGTTGCACGCACTGACATACAGTTGTGCTCAGTCGTGCAGGAACCATCCATCCGTCTAAGTTTCCCTCGTTGAGCACCTTGGTCATGCACCAAGGGATATAATCCCTTGCCAAATGTAGAAAACATGGTTTTGGCAGTTACCCATTAGATATCTCAGGTGAGACTGCGCCTACCTCGCAGGTGTTGCCGACGGAGTTACTCTATCAGGTCGATGTCTTGTTGTTTATTGTTGGTATTGTGGTGATGTTGAACAACGAATCAAGATAGGAAGGTGATAGAAGCCAAAAAATGGTTATGTTTATGAGACCCTTAATTGTTTGAGTCGAGAGAGATGTTTTGGCATCTGACGAAGAAAGATATAGAAGATTGGATGGACTCCAAAATGCTAGCGTTTGCGCGAAAGGAAAGCGCAGGAACACGGTTGAGCGCAGAGAACTGGGAAGAGGAGTATATATATTCTGATATTCATGAGGTATTCTTCATAGAATTCCCTATTATACTGTATGAGTGGTTGACAATATTGGAGACTAGACAGACAAATTTCTAAAGAAAAGAAGTTGTTGAATGGAGTGATCAGTTGGTTCATGAGGTAACCAGTGTAAGTAGCGCTATCTCTAGAGCTATTGATTTTTGGGTTAACAGTATATTGCAAGGATACATTATTGATTTTGGTGTAGACACTATAATCTCATATAGTGAGGTGGAAAAAAACAAATTCCAAGGACCCCAAAGAAGGTATCTGCTATCTATCAGTGCATGGATCAAGATGCTCGCCTATGAGAAGGGTATCTTGCAGTTGAGTAGTTGACTTGTGTGCCTATGAAGGAGGATATGTTGTAAACAACCTCTTAAGAAAATGGGAAAGGGTGAGATGAGATGTTCTTTGGTAGTACGAAACCTGAAATAGAAGCGGGATTCCTAAGGAGTGGAAGGAGATTTAGATCAATTAAAAGAAGAAAAACCAAAAGAGGGAGAAGAAACTTTAGTCTGTTCAAGGAGAGTGAACAGGAACCTTAGTCGCATGAAGAAAAAGGGTCTTGCAATGAAGAGGAGGAATATAGCCTAATTTCAAAAGGACCAGAGGACTCTGAAGACTCTGTCAAGACACCAAGGTCAGGACACAATTACATCACACCAACAATATCCCCAAAGGTGAGATCTAGAGTCTCATCCCCTAAGAGGAATACTAATATTGATAACGCTGGTATTGCAACCAATAAATTGGAAGGTATACCTCCTTTAAACCCTTTACCAGAGAACCTTGACACCAACTTGATGGATGGGGTGGAAATTCGGTTACCCACATTCAATGGAAATGGTGTAGAAGATCCAGAGCAGCATTGGGTCCTCTGCGAAGTTGTTTGGATGGTTTGGTTAGTCCATAATGCAAACATAGCTAAGGAAAAAATGATCATGAATTTGAGGGTTCATGCGCTAGATTGGTTCATGAAGTTTTGTGTTGCACTGGTCGGAACATCATAGAAGTATCTAGATGAGATCCGAGCTGCCATGATTTTTTATTTCAAAAAACCGAAGTCTGAGTTGCAGTGCATCACTGAGATCAAAGAGATAAAGAAATCACTAGCAAAATCAGTATGGGAATTTGAATAGCGGTTTAAAACTTTGATGGCCAAGGTAAGCTTCCAAATGTCAGATGTACAGCATAAAGAATGGTTTATTGTTGCACTATTACCACACATTCGAGGGCCATTAATGCAACAAAAGATTGAATTGTAGATACAAGCGTTGGAGTTATCAATGAAGCTATAGGCCTCGCCCATTGGCGATGGTGCTACAAGAATGGTACAGATTCAATCGCAATTAGATAATCTAACAATACAACTTCAGGACATCAAGAAGGGTAAGGAAGCACAAGAAGATTTATGGTGCACGAAATGCAAAACAGACAGGAACACCAAGGATAATTTACTGAACTTCATGAACTATATCACGTCAAGTGCACCAAACCCATTAAATGTCTAGGGTCTACCATCATGTCGCATATTCTGGTCTAGAGGGAATCATGCCAAGGAGTGTTTATATTTTCAAAATGTTGTAAGTCAATAGGACATGAAGAAAAATATTGTAGAGAATACCATCTCTTGAAAGAAAATACCATTGACACCTACTTAATGAAAAATGAGGGACTCGCTCAGGTTGAACCGGCACAAGCATCGTATCAGCTTGCACAGTTCCCACCCAATCAATACCAAACTCAGTATCAACCTCAATACATGCCTCAATAGTCATACACACAACAAAATCACTGCCATCCACACTACCAACAGAACCAATACCCACCACATAAACCACACCCACAGGGAAGGGATGGTGGAAAATTCAGAGGAAGAGGTGGAGGAGGAGGATTTGGTAGAGGAAGAGGCCAAGTTACCTGCTATAATTATGGAAAACCGGGTTACTATGCCAGAGATTGCTTACAACTTGAAAAGACATGTTCATATTGTAAGGGACAAGACCATAATGTGGAGCAATGTCCTCATTTGATCGTAAAGTGGTAAGCAAGGACCATCGTAGGACCTAACCCTGCACAGAATGGAAACCCAAATCCTAACATGAATGTTCAGATGATTGCGGCTGAAACACAAGATTCAAATATTGCTATCATAACATGAGGAGGGGCTGGGACTAGAGCTGATTAGGATAAATCACAAGAACAACTGCAACCGTAGGTATGAACTGCAACACAAAAGAAAGTATCATTTGACGTCCAGGAAGAAAATGAAGTATTTTTGTAGGTACGACTAGAGTTTGTGGAGCCAGCAGAACCATCAACATCAGAAGAAGTAAAGGAGATTCCTGAACAATTTCAGCACATATTTCAGAAGAATGTCCCACAAAAGGTTAGTAAGCTCAAATCCTTTTTTTCAAGTGATGCTAATACAAGATAAAGATGTTATTGCAGAACTACAAGAAATAATAGAAGAGATAACCGTAGAGCCATGACTTGAAAAAGAAAGTTAACCAAGTGAGAAGGAATTTTAAAACTGGTCATGAGTTAAGAATGACTGCTTATATAGGCGACTATGACATGGATTACATTATTTTATACCTGGGGTCTGATGTCAATATTTTGACATGAAAAACATGGGAAAGTATGGGCAAGCCACACTTAGACCGGCCCCCTGTCTAGTTGCGACTTGTGAATCATATGAAGGTCCTACCCATTGGCTGGTTGAGTCAAGTCTCTATCGACATTGAAGGATGACATACATTTGTGGACTTTGATTTCACTAATATTGTTGATGACACAAACCCATATCCCACATTATTGGGAATAGATTGGGCTATAGACAACCAAACTATTATAAAATTCAAGAAGAGGATCCTCTCATTCGAGGATAATGAGATTAGAGTGGTGTCGACCACTGATCCGTTAGAAGGACAAATATATATCGAGCCTGTATATAATGATGGACAGGATGACTACCTCAACCAAATCTACAATGTTACTGCATTACAAGAAGACTACATCAATCCAACAATGGATGGAAACCTGAGCTAGAAGACCGATAGTTCCTGCGCATGTGACTGACAGGAAGCTTTGGAGAATTCGAAAAATAGACTACATAAAGTTTCTATGAGAAGGTGCACAAGAGTTACTAGGTCTGTATGATGGGTGGAGAACGAGTTGGATGAGCTACCCACCTAAGAGGGTTTACCTAACCTTGAGACCTTCTTAAATGAGTTTGAAGGACTTGTAATGGAGTCGCAGTGCTTTTCCGCACTAGATCATGCACTAAAATCTATGCCTGCTAGATCCTGGGGTGCTGTAATGCCCTAGTTTTGACCCCGGTTACATTAAAAAGGTACATGATGTATATATTGTAATTAATCATGGTGTGGAGCTAAAGGAAAAAGCCCCACCATTGATTTGGTCATGTATGTTTTGGAAATAGGGATCATTGCTGATGGTATATCGTGCTATCCGGCACATTATAGTTTTGGCATCATGTAAATATGCACATCAATTAAAATAAACCTACATCCAGCTACGATGGTGCAACGTTGAATTAAAAGGGCATGATTCCTAAGGTTAAGGGGGGGTTTTCCAACCTGTGGGGGTCATTGGGAGTTTTCCATGTGTCAGCCACCCATTTAAACTTTCGATGTCAGTTAGTTGGGAGTAGTATTGCTGAGTAGTGGTGGGTGTGGCGGGAATATCAGTCCTTTCCTACGTTCCCACTCCACCAGCAGACTCTCCTATTCACGTTGCATGGGGTAGAAGAAACATTCTCTCCACTCTTCCATGATTCCACTCACGGTTTTGGTCGTGTTCATTCTCCATCATTTTTCCCATCCTCACATAGAGAGTCGTCCTCTCACTTTCTTAGACACAAGAATTCTACGTTGTTTTTCCTCACACAAGGAGTTGGACAAACCATTGTTGTCACTGAGGATTTTTGGGTGTAGGAGCCATTCACGCTTGGGGCTGTGTGCCTATGTGTTCCATACTGATTTTGGTGGTAGGTTTATGTCTCCTTTCCGAATGTGGCAGTGTATGTTTCTGATTGTGGTCTGCATTTATGTTTTCCCCTATCCATGCTGGGAGTTTGGCTTCTTTCCCATTTTGCGAACTGTGTAATGTTTCCATCGTTTCATTGTGAGATTGGGGCTATTGTCTTCCCCTGGTTTTGGGTTGTTACCGAGTTTTTTTGGCCATGCTAGGGCCAAGAACAACTTTGAGTCTCCTTTTTTACTTGAGCTGTGTTCACCTTTTCGTTTGGGGTTGTCACCCTATTGTCTTCATCTTCTTCCTAGAGCTGTGAACTGTTTGTTTTACTGTGCTATGCAATGGTTGGTCTTAGGACTGTTGAGAGTAGGATTAGAGGCTGGGTATGCTTGAGAAAAATGGTGTTTGGAGCCACTCAGATAGAGTTAGACTACCGGATTTCTTCTCCACAACCCTTGAAGAGTATTGGAAAGGAAATTCAGGGCCTGAGGGACTGTGGAGTAGAGAAAGGATCGATTCCTTTTGTTGGGTGTGTAGATGGCTTAGAATTCAGGTTAAATTTGGTGTATGCATCCTTACCTCTCCATTGAGGCCACCATCTTAGAATTTAGCCTTTTCTTTCTCCTTGATGGCCTAATAAACCCTACTGTGTGGGCTTGGCTGAATTGTGTACCTTGGCTATGTGTAAGCTTGCTTTGACCCTTATTCCTTAAGGAATAATGCCCAACTTGGAGGTGGTAGTGTTGTTGAGAGATTGATGAGCACGCTGGCCTATGGTTGGGTGGACCATTGCAGCGACATATCTGGTTGCAGGATGATATATTTATAAGACAAGCATTCCTGTCGATTTTGCTTCTACATTTACATTACTGTCTAATGTCTAATGAACCATAATGATGAACATGTTGATGCTGGAATGTATATGTTTGCTTCCATTGTATGTTGAGTAACTATGCATCCTTGTATGTTTTATGCATCTTAGCATGTTTTAGGTTGTAAGAATTTTATATCAAAATTTATGCATGTTTGTGTTCATGGGGCTAGTTTCCCAGAGGTTTCTAATTGTTTGGTAGCGTCCTCTTCGTTGGTCAGAAGGTCAGGGACATTAAAGTGTGGTATCAGAGCAAAGGTTACAGAATGGGCCTGAATGGGCCATGAAAGGTCAGCTAGCAGAGGCAATTTGCCTTCTACCCAACAAAAATTAGAAGGAATCTATGCATGACAAGAGAATTTGAGAAATTTGAAAAATTTCTCTAAGCATTGGAACCGTCGGACCATCGGAGGACTCAGTAAGTAGCCCCTCCGATACGTCAGAAATTTTTGTCAGAAGGCCATCCGATGAGGGCAGGTGGAAAAGAATTTTTGAAAAATATTTTAAGTATCAGGTTGTCGGCTCATCGGAATTCTTAGTGGGAAACCCTTTCGATGAGGTGAACAGGTTAGTCTGAAGGCCGTTCAATACAGACCCCAGCGATGACAAAGTTTAGTGGATCGACTTGCAGATGATACAATGGCAGAGGAAGAAAGTTGTGGAAATTTTCCTAAGAGTTCATCGGCCATCGACCGTTGGTGGAAGATAGTGGAAGGTGGAGCCGCAGTTTCAGCGGAGATCAGTTGAAGACCGCCAAAACGCCGACTCAAATTAGTTGAAGGAACATCCAATATTGACTATCGGTCCTCAGCAATAACTAGTTGTTTGGGTCACCAATAATTAGGTGATGGGAACGTCGATACGTTGGAAGGAAAAGGTTGAAGGAACCGAAGAGATAGGGGGAATTTTGCTGAAAATTAGACGTTGAAAGCACCGATGATACATCGGCAAAACTTAATTGTTGAGGCACCAATACGTCGATAGAGAACAGAAGACATAAGTGCCAAAATGACGGTGGCGGAAAGAAGATTAAAGAGAAAATAAAAAATTTCTAAGTCACGAAATTTCATCGCCATCGGCGACAATTAGAGGATGAGGGTTCTGATGATGAAGGGTTTTAGTGGAAAATAGATGATGGTAGAGCCGCAGTTTCAGCAGATATCTTTTGAAGATCGTCGAAACGTCGATGAAAAATAGACGATGCAGGTGTCGATGCATCGACGGAAGTAAATAGAAAGAGAGAAATTTTGAAAATTTCTCTAAGTATGGGAATCGTCGGCAAAATTTAGATGATGGAACCGCCGATGCAGTGGCAGACACCAGAAGAAATTATTTGTTCATACCACCGATGTCGTTGGTAGAAAATAGTTGTTAGGTTCGCCGACACCATAGAAGAATTTAGCTGTTTATCAGTCCGTCATTGTGGTTGCTGTGTGGACTAGCGCTCCGATGATTAAGAGTTCAAACCGTCGAGGCTCCAATCACCGACACATAAAGCTTATTGGTTGCCACCACTGACATATGTTATGTACCATGAGAAGAAGAAGAAATTTCAGAAACTTTTCTAACTGTTGACTCCATCGACGATCGGCGGAATTTAGTTGTATTGGTCGCCGATGACATCAAAAGAAGTTAGTGGTTTGTGCACCTGTCGTTGCGGAAGTCTAGAGCACTAATATTCCGACAGATAAGGGTTCCAACTACCGATGCCTTAGTCATTTGTGCTTTCGATCACCGATAAAAAATTATTAGTTGATTAGACCGCCAGTCGAAAACATTTAGTGGATGGAGAACTGCTGTTGCGGCTGCTTAAGAGACTAACCGTCCGATGAAATAGAGTTGTTGATCACCGACACATCGAAGGAAATTCGTTGTCTAGTTTCCACAATGACAGGAATGTTAGTGATTTGGATCACCGATGCCACAGTTACTAGAGGTTCCAACCGTCGATAGGTTCGTGACCCACAGAAACCATAGAAGGTTCATTGGCCACTATTGCGGAAGCATAGACAACTAGCCACCTGATGCACAGAGCATTCGACCGCCGATGCAGTGGTTAGTTAATTTTCTCATCGATGAAGTGCGGAATAGTAGACCACTACAGGAAGAAATAGCAGAAGGAAATAGACAAACAACCCACCAATACATCAGAGAAAATTAGATGTTCTAGCTATTAAAATGCCGGAAGGTTAGTGAAGAAAGGACCCAATGAACTGTCCTTGACATCATCGATGTGGATTGGAATCCTAGACAACTACAGACCCAAAACGCCGAAAAAATATAGATGAGCAAGCCGCCAATGAGCATGGAGGAAAAATAGAGCTTTTGGCTGCCGAAACGTCGAAAACTTAGTTGGAAAGAGACCCGATAGGGAGAAAGAAATTTTGGGTTTTTTAGTGGAATTTTTCTCAGCAAATTTCGACTGCTTTCAGTGGAATTTTCAGCAAATTCCAGCTAGTGTTCCAGTGGTTTTTGTAGTGAATTTTCTCATTGGGGTTCTCAGCAGTTTCAGAATTGACAAGGAAGAAAACCCTAGGTGGCTAAAGTTCGCATTTCAGACCAAAATTCAGTGGTGTGTTTTGCCATCATTTTTGAAATGATGTGGTTTTCACACCTGAGGTCAGAATGTAGCATGTGGATAGGTGTTGGAAATCTTATCCAGTAGGGAACAAGGGAGAGTCACTGAAATTTGAATGTAGTGCAGAAACGTGCTAGTGATTGCTTGGAAAAGAAAAGTGTTGTTGTCAATATGGACAAATCTGGGAATTGCATGCCTAGAGGTAGCAAGACCATGAAGTCAAACCAACTGTTGTGTGGAAGAGGAGTTCCATGAAAAGATGAGGGGATTGAAAAGAAAAATTTCCTTAAACCTTATCTTTATAATTCTGATTACAAGTTTTATACATGAAATGTATGAGGATATGCCTTGCATGCATAGGATATTACACGCTGGTAAAAATAGTGAGAATTATACATTTATAATGAGCCACTAATGATTATTATTGCATTGATGTTGGAATTAGTGGAAAAACCAACGAAGACATGGGCATGGCTGAATATGTTGCTGATGCTGATGAGTGTGACAAGAAACCCTATGGAGAAAGGGATAAGGAAACAAGTCTAGGATCAAAAGATGGTGAGCAAATTCTGCAATCTCCTGCAAAGGACCAACTAAACTGGTAATGTCAAGGGTGTAAATAGGACCCATGATGGTAAGAGTTTAATTATTAAAATTACATGGAGTGGTAAAAGAAAGAGGTCTCATACCATGTGGGTATTTTAATTTTATACTACATTCATAGCGAAAGGTGTCATGCCTGTATTATGTTGTTAAGAGCTTAGTATCCCAAGGAAAGTAAGCATTGATGATCTTGATTATAGTCATGCATCCTATATGAAGTAGTCATGGTTAGGCCATGCATGGTATGTTTGAATGCATAGTATTCCTAAATCAATGTAGGGTAGGATTGAGTGGGTATGCATTAAAAGATTTTATAAATCTTGTAGTTATGCATTGAATGGATGCATATGAAAAGTATGAGTAAATGTTGTAGATATGCATACATAAGTATGGGTGGACATGTTGCGATGCAATGCATGAATGCATAGAGATAGTGCATGAGTTATTATGAATAACTAATGGCTGAAATGATGAATTGATGACAATTCTAGAACCATTTCAAGAGCTGTTATGAATGTAGGATAGTAAGTGCATGAAGAGGGTAGTCATGATCGATTGGCTGCCGGAAATGCTCTATGGAAGGGCAAGGTGGTATAATGATACGCTTGTGGAGTAAGGAGTATCTGAACATTTCATTTTGGCATAAATGATGTGACCTTGCAAATTTTAGTATGATAATGATTGCGTGAAGTAAATGAGTTTTTGTAATATTGATGGGATTAACAGCTGGAAGTGTTTGAATTTTATAAATTCTGAAAATGCTGTAGTGATTGTTGCAGCAATGAAAAAGTTATATGCATCAAGACTTACTAAGTGTTTGGCTGACTGAGGTTCAAATTTTGGGTAGATTGTTTGGGGCATGGAAATTTGGGTACGACCATGACAAAGGCCGAAATATACCATGTGAAAGAGACAAACCTTATGAGAAGAGTCTAATGGCTGTGAAAATAGTTTGTATGCATGATGAGTTGTTAAATTTGAATTGTGAGTTTCGGATTTAAGAAATTGCTGACAACTGCTAATCACTATTGTCTTGCATAAGATTGTGTCAGAAGGACGCATTATAAGTGGGTAATCATGTTATGCTAGTAAGCATAAAATTATAATGTGCATAGTGGTGCTACTTACAAGAGACCCACAATTTAGGGTCACCTCACTGCCAAGAAAATCGATTTCTGTAGTAAACAGAGTTGCAAATTCTCATTGAATTTAATTACTAATGTCATTACTTAGTTATGGAACAATCAAATTTGGATTGTATTATCAGATAATGATTGACTATTTGGCTATTTGATGAATGTTCTAGGGGTACACACTGCAGGAAGATCGTGTGTGATGGCCTACAGGATCCAAACTTCATGGGAAGGTTTTCCCTTATCTTGGAAATGGGTTTTGAGTGAAACTCCATTGGACATTTTGGGAATGTCTCATCTACACTGCATGTTTGGTAAGAAACATGAGTGAGATTGTATAGGTTATGTCAGTAAGACATGTGTGGATATGAAATGTAAAGAGGAATTGGGATGGCAAACGAAGGGACTGTCAACTCAGAGAAGGGAGCCCCCATTCCTCCTTAACGAAGGAATACTACTTCAGCAAATGGATAAGTGTTATGTGACCCTGGACAAGAATATGCATGTCAAATTGTTAAACTCAATATGAAGAACATGTTTTGATTTTATTTCCATGATGACCAATTGCTTGAGTATGAATAGGGCCTACATGGCACACACCAAAAAAGGGTGCACACTTTTCTGATGTCGGATCATGAAAGGATTTTTCAATACTGATTACACCCTAGGGAGTGGATGCACTCCTAGTGTCTCAATACTTGATAGTGAATGACGTGAAATATGATTACAGTCTTAGAACAATAATGATGATGAGTTTGCTTATATTGCTTGTGTTTACAGGCAAAATAGATTCAGCTTGGTTGTTGATATAAGTGTGTTGGCTTGGTTGCCTGCAACCTGATAAACCCAATTGCGTATTGGCTTGGATGGACAGTCTGATAAACCCAAATATGGGTTGGCTTGACTATGCTTGATATGTATAAAAGGATGTGGTGAAGATGTCATCGAAATAGGGCTGTTATATGCCTAGGGATGCATAGTAGATCTTGGACCTGGAAATGGTCATTTATTGTTGATATAAGTGCATGGTTGATATAAGTGTATTGTTGATATAAGTGCATTGTTGATATAAGTGTATTGTTGATATAAGTGTGTTATTGATATAAGTGCGTTGTTGATATAAGTGCATGGCCTGATAAACCCAACTGTGTTGGCTTGGCTTATTTGTTCCTTTGAAGTTGGCGTGAAGGTGTACTAACTGGACATTAATTATTTGGTGTTGAGGAATAGCCTGCGTGCTGACCTAACATCCAAGTCCATAGGCAATCCCAAGGCTTGAAAAGCGAAGCAGGATCCTGTGGACCAACGAGGAAACGCACAATACAGATAAGTATTGGATTATTTTGCAATTATTGCTTGTGAATATGCATGTGTATATGATTTGGTTATGATGTTTTAAGCTCTTGTTTAAGAGATAAAAACCATTGAGAATAAAATAAACATATGAATCTATTCAATGTTTGAATATAGGTATCACTGGGAGCGAGGACTATAAGAGCATCCTAGGGGTGCATGTGGACATGTGACTGTCCTGAAGAGCTCAGAATGAGCAGTAATGAAAAAGGTGCTAGTGAGACTATGGAGTTCCTAGCAGCCGAGGCAAACCATGTGGGGAGGCTCCATGGTTGAGAGGTCTGAAATAGATCGGAGACACTAAGTGTCATGACCAAGAGGGATTGGTCCAGCATTCACGGTGAAGTGANGACTTGGAATGTCATGCCAATTGGGAAATTAATTGACTTATTTTCATTCCTATATTATGCTTGGTCTGACAGAATTTCAATGGTGCATTTCACAGGTGGGAAAATTGAAATCCAGTGGTGCACATTGATCATGGCAGTAGACCAAAAGCTGCTAGACTTGGCTGGAAGTCTCTTTCAAATGATTTCTAGGACCCAAGAGAATCTTGGAGACATGCTCAAGATACAGAAAAGGAAGAATGAGATGAACCACCAGATTTTGCAAGACTCTATTGGTTTGCAAAAGGAGGTGAAAATCCTTCTGGGAGAAATCCGTAAAGGCAAGGAAATTGGATCAATGATGGGAAATTAGTCCAAGAAATCCATTAAGAAACGTTCCAGGCATGAAGACTCAAAGGAAATTGAGCAGGTAAAGATGAAGTAGCCATCGAAATGTTGGAAATGCGAAGGACATCATTTACGCCGGGACTTCCCAATGAGGTAACATAAAGAGGGAAGCAGCCACAAAGTTCCTCGACTTAAGGATGAGCCAAAAGCTGAGAACTAGTAGGAGCAGCTCATGGAAGCTGAGGGGCTTTGTCCTGAAAGTTCAAGTAAATAATTGAATGTGGGACAGATCTGCAAAAGTTTGAAATTTTGGATGTGCAAATTGTATATGTGTTCTTATGTATTGAAACACCGACGATGGTGTTATTCCAAGGGGGAGGGGATTGTAATGCCTTGGTTTTGACCCCGGTTACATTAAAGGTACATGATGTATATATTGTAATTAATCATGGTGTGGAGCTAAAGGAAAAAGCCCCACCATCGATTTGGCCGTGTATGTTTCAGCAATAGGGATCGTTGCTGATGGTATATCATGCTATCTGGCACATTATAGTTTTGGCATCATGTAAATATGCACATCAATTAAAATAAACCTATATCCAGCTACGACGGTGCAATGTTGAATGAAAAGGGCATGATTCCTAAGGTTAAGGGGGGGTTTTCCAACCCATGGGGGTTATTGGGAGTTTTCCATGTGTCGGCCATCCATTTAAACTTCTGTTGTCGCTTAGTTGGGAGTAGTATTGATGAGTAGTGGTGGGTGTGGCGGGACTGTCAGTCCTTGCCTACGTACCCACTCCACCAGTATACTCTCCTCTTCACATCGTGTGGGGTAGAAGAAACATTTTCTCCACTCTTCCATGATTCAACTCATGGTTTTGGTGTTGTTCATTCTCCATTGTTTTTCCCATCCTCACATAGAGAGTCATCCTCTAACTTTATCAGGAATAGGAGTTATGCGTTGTTTTTCCTCACGCAGGGAGCTGGAGAAACCATTGTCGTCACTCAGGATTTTCAGCTACATGAGCCATTCACACTCGCGACTATGTGGTTATGTGTTTCGTACCAGTTTGGGTTGTAGCTGTATGTCTCCTTGCTGATTGTGGTCCGTGTTTGTGTTTTCCCCTGTCCATGCTGGGAGTTTGGCTTCTTTCCCATTTTGTGGACTATGTAATGTTGCCATCGTTTCATTGTGAGATTTGGGCTATTGTCTTCCCCTGGTTTTTGGCTGCTGCTGAGTTGTTTTTGCCATGCTAGGGCCAAGAACAACTCTGAGTCACCTTGTTGACTTGAGCTGTGTTCACCTTTTCGTTTGGGGTTGTCACCCTGTTGTCTTCATCTTCTTCACAGAGCTGTGAACTATTTGTTTTACTACAGTATGCAGTGGTTGGTCTTCAGAATGTTGAGAGTAGGATTAGAGGCTGCGTGTGCTTGAGAAAAATGGTGTTTGGAGCCCCTCAAATAGAGTTAGACTGCTGGATTTCTTCTCCACAACCCTTGAAGAGTATTGGAAAGGGAAGTCAGGGCCCGAGGGACTATGCAGCAGAGAAAGGACTGTTTCCTTGTGTCGGGTGTGTGGATGTCTTAGAAGTCAGGTTAAATTTGGTGTAGGCATCCTTAGCTCTCCATTGAGGCCACTAGCTTAGCATTTATCCTTTCCTAGCTCCTTGACGGCCTGATAAACCCTACTGTGTGGGCTTGGATGAATTGTGTACCTTGGCTATGTGTAAGCCTGCTTTGACCCTTATTCCTTGAGGAATCATTCCCATCTCAAGGGTGGGAATGTTGTTGAGATATTGATGAGCACCCTGGCCTATGGTTGGGTGGAACGTTGCAGTGACGTAGCTAGTTACGGAACGCGATATTTATAAGATAAGCATTCATGTCCATTTTGCTTCTACATTTACATTACTGTATAATGTCTAATGAACCATAATTATGAACATGTTGATGCTGGAATGTATATGTTTACTTCCGCTGTATGTTTAGTAACTATGCATCCTTGTATGTTTTATGCATCTTATCATGTTTTATGTTCTAAGCATTTTATATCAGCATTTATGCATGTTTGTGTTCATGGGACTAGTTTCTCGAAGGTTTCTGATTGTTTGGTAGCGTCCTCTTCGTCGGTTAGAGGTTCGGCGACGTTACAGGTGCACATAAGAAGTCTATAACAAATTGGCCTCAGTGCAAAACATTGATGGAAGTCAGATTTGGAGAAGAGGTCACCTTGGTAAACCATGAGTATTCAGGGTTAGAAAACCCTATGGAACATCTTAATCATTGTTGCATCATATTTACAGAATATGCAAGGTAGGAGTGGGTACATCATTCCATACATACATTGGAAATGACACCTAGAACCTAGTATGCATCCATGGAATTGCGACAAGGAACCCAAGAGTGGGAAGGTCTCGCTAAGTAGTTTGCACATACATTTGAATTCATTGATCACCACCCTATAGTTGTAGCTGAACTTCAGGTGATAAAGGAGAAGATATTTGCTGAGATCCTCATTGACAAGGCTAACTCTCACTAGTGCAGTGCGACCATTCAATAATGGATGGCTTGCTACAATCTAGCTGGAGACCCAGATGGTGATTTGACTGACATAAACCTACCATAATCTGAAGGCACACGTGAAGTAGAAGGAAGTGGTATCTCAAGTGACCAGTTCCTTAAACCACTAAAAATTAAGAAAGTAAACATTCGGTCATCACACAACCCAAAGTTCACCAATATAGGTGATTATTGGGATGAAGAGACAGTTGTTAAACTCATGGATTTACTACATGAATATCAATACCTATTCCCTACCAACTTCTCAAAACTAAAGGGAATAATGGGAGACTTATGAGAGATGAAAATACCCCTGCGACCAGATGCTAAACCCAGTAAGAAGCAACCATATAGGACGAAACCCAAGTACAAAGAAAGGGTAAAAGTAGAACTAGACCATATGCTCGACGCCAGGATTATTTAACCTATTGAAGAGTAAGAGTGGATCAACCCTATAGTAATCTAGGATAAGAAGACAACAGGTGAAGTCAGGATCTGTGTCGACTTAAGGAAGTTGAACGACGCATGCTTGTACGATCCATTCCCAACACCATTTACAGATGAAGTGCTTGAAAGTGTTGGAGGGAAAGAGATGTATTCATTTACTAATGGATTTTTATGCTATCATCAAGTTAGAATTGTAAAGGAGGATCATCACAAAACAACCTTCGTCACTGAATGGGGATTCTACTAGTATACGGTAATTCCCTTTGGACTTAAGAATGCACCTGCTATTTTTTCTAGAATAGTAGTCTCTGTTTTGAAATATTTTATTCATAAATTTCTTGAGGTATACGTTGATGATTAGACTATGTTTGGCCTAGTAAGATACCATATTGAGATCATGCGCATGATGCTGGACCATTGCCGCCAATATCAAATTGCGCTTAATTCTAAGAAATCTATTTTCTGCACACCATTTGCATTTTGTTGAGTCACATCGTATGTCACAATGGTATCTTGGTCGACCCAGCAAAGATTGCGATTATCCTGGACTTACCACCACTTACATCAGTCACACAACTTAGATTAGTTATGGGACATATAGGCTACTACCATAAGTAGGATATGCAGCCATCATTCTGCCTATGGAGAAACTATTGAAGAAAGATGTAAAGTTCTAGTGGACAACAAAATGCCAGAAAATCTTGGATAAATTGAAGACTGCAATGGCCATCACACCAATACTTGTATTCCCAAACTAGAAGAAGGAATTCCATGTGCATGTCGATGTGTCGTCTTTCATGCTTGACATAGTTATGAAGAAACTAGGAGAGGGTGCGCTCGACCATCCTATTGCTTTTGCAAGTAGGAAACTATCAACAGTAGAAATGAACTACACAAAGATAGAAAGAGAAGGCCTTTCTATGGGATATGATCTCCAGAAATTCCGACACTATTTGTTGGGTGGACATTTTAAGATGTACACTGACCATTCAACACTAAAATACCTAGTCAACAAGCCAATGTTTGGGGGAAGATCTGTAGATTACTTCTCCTATTTCAAGAGTTTGATTTTGAGGTCATTGTTAAAATAGGACCATTGAATGTTGGACCAGACCACCTATCAAGAATAGAGAGTGGTGAAGAGCTAGCCATCTTGGAAGCTAATTTTCTCGATGCACAACTATTTATGATCCACATGATGGATGACCAGAACCATGAGTTCAATGCCATTGTCCACTTTCTTAGGATAGGATATGCACCTAAAGGAATGAAAACTAACTAGAAGAAACACTTGGTCGTCAGAGATGTTGATTATATATTGATCATGGGACATCTATATAATTTGGGTGTGGATGAGGTACTACATTGCTGTGTCTTTGACCATGAACAACCTTGGGTTATGAGTGAAGCGCATGCTGGTATCGTAGGAGAACACTACGCAAGGAAAGAGACAATATGCAAGATATTGTAGGCAGGACTATGGTGGCCAACCATACACATGGATACTAAAAGCTTTTGCAAGTGTTGTGATATTTTCCAAATGATAGGAAAACCATTGCATCACGACAAGATGCCACTTGTGCAACAAATAACCATTCAAGCATTTGATAAGTGGGAAACTGATTTTGTTGGACCAATCATCCCACCAAGGAAAAGAACTGGTGCACGTTGCATTATCACTGCGACAGACTACTTGACCAGATGTGCTGAAGTTGTTCCTGTTAAATATTGTACCATTGCGACCACGACCAAGTTTTTGTTTGAAAACGTTGTCACCTTATTTGGTTGTACAAAGATACTACTAAGTGACCAAGGTACACATTTTGTTAACAAAGTATTTACTGACCTGACTGTAGAATTTCAGATCCAACATAAGAAGGCGACTCCCTATCACCCTCGGGCGAATGGAACAATCGAAGCTTTCAATAAGATTTTGGAGAATGCATTGACCAAAGTATGCAACATGTGCTGAGATAACTGGGATTAGAAAATATCAGCTGTGCTATGGTCATATTGTACATGCTACAAACGACTAACGGGGAACACCCCATTCCGACTAGTATATGGACTAGAATTTGTTATGCCAATAGAGTACATTGTAACAAGTTTGAGAAATGCTACACTGATTGAGATGATTGACAGAGATGCTATCAAGCATAGGCTGACACACCTAGTGAAAATGGAAGAAGAATTGTTTGCCATAGGATTCCATTAGACAATTCAGAAGTAGTGACAGAAAGCATGGAATCATCGCCACATTCAAGTTAAGCCTTTCAAAGTGGGAGGACTTGTGTTGCTATATGACAACAAATGTTTTAAATACCCTAGAAAGGTAAAGATGCATTGTCTAGGGCCATATGTGATCATGTACATCACTAACATGGGTGCAGTAAAACTTCAGAATCTAGATGGTACCTATGTCATGGGTATGGTGAACGACAGTTACCTGAAACCATACTACGATGGTCATAACATCCCGGGTTAGAATCCCGCTACACGAAGAAGAAGAAAAATTGGAGAAGAAGGTCAGAAAGACGTAAACATTTCTCTATCATACTCAGTGATAAAACAAGTGCGATGTGTAGGAGAAGGGTGGCACAGTTCATGGAAAATAAAAAAAGGTGGAAGTGTTGCAAAAAGTAGAAATGATGGGCTGGCCGACATGAAAGTGCATATATCCGATGAATATTTAGGTGCCTGTGACAGATAAGTGTCATTAATTTGATGAGATATGAGGAGAATGATGGTGTGTTGTAAGGTCACATCTGATGGATCTTCCATAACTATTCTGACAGAAACAACACGACACTCTAGTTAACAATTTAATGAATGGATGTAGTAGCCGAGAAACCCATGTGATGGATTAGACATTAATAGATCATTGCATGACGACTACATGACATGGTGATGAGTATAAGTGCAAGGCTTCATCAGCAAGCATTCTTTTTATGACCACAGAGCAAGCTAGAGAGAACCAGATCCAAGTGATTATAGAGCCGAACCTTATCATCCCTAGTGAAGTAAGGCGACGCCCATGGTAATTGAGATCCCTAGTGATAGTGAGCCATTATACACAACCGTTATCTTTGGTTTCCTAATTGAAGAAGATATTATGTCACCTAAGATACAACAACCACAACAAGAACCAAATATTGATCCAATGGCGAGATTGTGGAAGTAAGCTACCAATGTGGCTGGTCATACTACAATTCTGACGTTAATATTGCATGTTGTTCCTAACCTAGCTCAGAGACCACCTGTTATGGAGTCGAGATAGCCCAATGAGAAAGTAGTTGGAGGACCATTCAGACCCCCACAAATGAGGAAACACAAGAAGACTGTCGCTCTTGTCGATGCTCATGGTAAAAGGACCTTAGAAGAGGACCAATAGGACAAACAGGAGGATGACTACATGGAGGAAGGTGACATGAAGGAAGCTGATGAGAATTTCCCACACTATGTTTGGACAAGGAGAGCCGATGTGTAGAAGGTGAAACTCCCAAAGACAGCAGTTACAACTCTAGTAGCGCCACGGCTCCCTAATAATGTCCCCCTACTGATGGACATCATCCCCAAGTTGGACAAGCTTAAATTTGAAGACTTCAACACTCAATAGTAGGAAGGACTAAAGAGAGTGGACTGCTTGATCCCAGAACAACTCGACCCAAGTCAACCATAGGTACTCAGGACAATGCAGTGTGCCAAGGGACTTGGTCGTGCAAGTTTGATTAACCTGTTGTTTATGCCCCATTTCAACCATAGTTTATAGGTTAGCACATACGTGAAGCATATACTGGTTTGATTTAATAGAATATTCTTGTGGCTTCATCGACCATACTCAGTTGATGCTGATTTTATCTCTTCAATCACAGGCCTCCCAAACCAAGGCAACGATCCTCCTCCTTACTTGGCCCAAAAATACACCACCTAGATCAAACCATAGGGGCCTCCTAATTCAGCTGATCGAGGAAAGAAGTGTGATATTTGATTCACATATCTTATCATGTTAGTTTTTACACAAGATGCAGCCCAATCAGTGTTTGGAAGTGATGGTCAAACTTGCAGAACTATGCGCGTTGGGTGGAGAATTCAATTGGTCGCTATACTTTCTCAATGAAATGATCAATGATTCCATGCAGGACCAGCACGATCCAACTTAAAAATTCCATTACTCATGGCTGATTATTTTGATTTCATTCACTTTGTGGGCCAACCCACCCGACTATGTGCAGATGGATGTCCCACTCCCTTGCTACGGTGTAAGGTATCAGAACTTATGGGAGGATAAGAAAGATACAAGCCAACCAAAGGACAATAACACTGAGTTATTTTTGCATGTAGAGGCATTGTATGATGTTTTTCGGTGATCCCATCAAATCCATGCTGCAATGGTACACAGGTACGTAGCATTTATCAACTTTTAGGCCAGAGCGTACAACATAATTTTGCAGCCAAAGAAATATTCGGGCAAACAAGTGTACCATGCAGGATTCATGGTGATGGATGAGGACATGGATGCAATCATCCACTTATGGATGGAATAATGGTGCTACCTACTGGAAAAGTCATTGCCTGAAGGATAGGATGAAGAAGACCCACCATTCCAACAAGTTCATGGTAAAGGCAATGAAGGAGGTGACAGACAGGGTAACCAGTTGGAGGATGAGGAAGAATAAGATAATGATGATAGGCATAGCTTATATCAAAGTGATTTTGAGCACGCACCAATTCCAGAGAATGTGTAGATCTATATCAAAACAAGGAAACAAGAAGGCCACCCACATCGCAAGAAGAAAAAATCCCAAAAAATCATCAAACGCGCACACATTAAGAGAAGACGATGTGGAGGAGCTCACAGCAGTTGTTTCTAAAGTCACGCAAGAAAACCTTGCTAGCCTAAATACGCAGCAAGCCAGCATAGCTGAGCAAGTGGGGTTCCATCTGAATAAGTTGATTGAAGCAATCAATGAGGTCAAAGCCACTATTGAGGATGATACATATGGCGTCGACCCCAATGTCCAAGTAGTCTAACCATTGTTAGTGTCTCCCATCAAAGTGACAATCTAGACAAGTGCACTAGAAATCAAATTAGGCTTGAGAACCTTTGAAAATGTTGCGAACAAGTTTTCCACACTCCAGTTAGACTTCTCGAAGCTTCCCTTGAGCGAATTCTATGAAATACAGCCGGAAACTGCAACAGAAATGCAGCTAAGAGAAAATGTTGTTGCCTATCAGGAAACAAAATAGCAAAAGAAGGCAAAGGCACATAAGGCCCTACTAAAGGAAAAAGAACAAGAACTTTAGGGGTGTGTCTAATTTCTTGCTAAGAGGGAATAGGAAATACCGGTGCACAAGCAGAACCGCCTCATGCTAGCGGAGACCATAAAGAGTGTCTCTGAAAAATTCCCACCTAAAGCAAGCCAAGCGGATGAGGACTCTACGAATAAGGTAACTAGGCTATAAAATATCACCAATATCTTTGATAGCAGGTGCAAGAAATACAAGCCAAACAGGTGCCAAGCAAACCTCCTGAGGAGCTCAAAGAGTGAAGAAAATCAGCATATGAGGCTGTTATAAAAATAAAACAAGGAGAAACGGTGTGAGCTAAGGCACTAGAAGATGTTTCCATGGTATGGGAATCAATTATGGAGGATATGACTATTGAAAAAATAAGGGAG
The DNA here is from genome assembly GCA_001517045.1 of Pseudotsuga menziesii. NCBI lineage: Eukaryota > Viridiplantae > Streptophyta > Pinopsida > Pinales > Pinaceae > Pseudotsuga > Pseudotsuga menziesii. Next base: position 569,040 of record LPNX010273440.1, read on the forward strand.
AACAGGTGTGGAGTTGAACAAAAAATCACCGTGGAGAAAATAGTCATGAAGAAGGTGGCCAAGACGACTGAAATCAAGTGGCTGCAGCAGGAGGTCCAGGATATCCAAAATAGAGAGCGGGATATGGAAGAAGAAGTTGAAGTGCACGACTCAAAAGCAGTGTGCATCACTAGTTTTTATCAACTGCTGAAGGAAAAACTTGAGACTATCGCACAGTCAGCAGATGCAGGCCCGTCGAAACATATCAATACTGACTAAGTAGAGCAATTGGCCTTGCAAGCAGAAAGGTATCAGATGAAGTTGCGGTAGTGCAACAGATGGTGAAATAATTTTAGGACAAGGTTGGTCCTATGGCGCAATCAGCGCTAGAGTCATAAAATTTTGTAGAAATAACAGTAAGTTTTGCAACTGCAAATTTTGAGTACAATACCAATTTTGCTAGTGGCTCGGGACGAGCCACATATGATTGTTGGGGGCCTATTGGGATAGGAAAGGAGCACAAGAAATAATTTTGCACGCAAGCAAAGCTACGTCGCGTGCATGATAGGAAGGAAGGAAGGTCACGGAGGAAGAAAAGGGACCAGCGTAGGCAGAATAAATATGTGCGTGACGGAGGAAAGGCAAGCGTACATGCATACAAGTGATAACTGCCAAAAATCGATAGGTGAAGATCATGGTCGTTAAAAATGGCATAAGCCTATGGCCATGCACATATAGAAGAATATTTTTAATTCAAGCCAATAGTGGCTTGTGTCAGTCCATGATAACCTGTTCTAATGGTGGATCATGACCTGTAAATTTTAAGTGTGGTCTGATAGAAGTTATAAATAAGAAGAACCCGTTCTATATAAGGGTTTTTGTTTTTTTTTATTGTGTCTGTTATCATTTTGTTGGTTGTTCATTCACCAAGTTACTCGGTTTTATTAAGGAAGTAGGGTAGAAGGGAAGAAGACTCAAAGAATATTCTGGTACCAGTAGAAGGTTACTGAGATGTAGATCTTGCAATGTGCAGCTGTGTGCGCAGACTGCTAGAAGTAGAAGGAATCTGCAGCTGAGTGCGTAGAAGGTAGATAGAAGATTTGATCCATGCTGTGTGTGGATCAGTAGGAGTAGATAGAAGAAAAAAGAAGATAGCATGAGAGAAATAATTCTAAGTCATAAATACATATCATAAGATCAGTCTGCAAGTCGCAGACTGCAAGGTTCTATATCCATTTCTCATGCCAGATGAAGAGCACCTGGGTGGTTTTTCCCAGATGGGTTTCCATGTTATTATTTATGTTTAAATGGATGATTGGTGCTGTAAATGTTGACGTGAATGGTTGTTACTTGCTTATTGTATGATGATGAGATATTGTTGAATGTCTGGTACCATATTGTTAACTAGTGAATGAATAGTTGCTAAAGAATTATTGGAATGCACAAGAAAGCTGTAGTTAATTCCTTAAAGTTGAAATATAAGTTGCAAGTGGCCTGTTAGTTTAAAGGATCAGCTACTTCACAAAATTTGCGCCAATTTTTAAGGTTAAATACTAGGTCGTGTCACGCATGCTAACATACAATTGTGCTCAATCGTGCAGGAACCGTCTAGCCGTTTAAGTTTCCCTCATCGAGCACCTTGGCCATGCGCCAAGGGACCATATTACCTCGCCAACTATGGAAATATGGTTCTATCAGTTACCCATTAGATATCTAGGGTGATACTGCGCCTTCCTCACGGTGTTGCCAATGGAGTTACTCTGTCGGGACGATGTCTTATGGTTTATTGTTAGTATTGTGGTGATTTTGAACTGCGGGTCGAGACAAGAAAATGATAGAATCCAATAGTTTCTCAAATTAGTAATAATCTTATTTGTCTCTTCTTGGTATTTAGACAGTTTCTCTTTCAAAACTTTGTTTCTTTTCCTAATTCTTTTAATTTCATCTACATCAGCCATGTACTCAGCTTCTATGTCCTCTTCTGATTCCTCATCTACATTTGTTGTTCCTAAAAATAAGATTTCATTATCTTCACTCATTTCCTCATCTTCACTTTCTTCCTTGGAATAGAAGTTCATCTTTTTCTCTCTATACTTCTTTCTACCTTTATGACAACATGATTCTTCATGGCCACTCACCCCCTTTTTTGGGTAGGGACACTTGTGGGGAAAATTTCTAATCCTGCCATAGTTAAAACATTTCAAAGGTAGTTTACCTTTGTATTTCCCAGTTCCTTTATTAAATCTACTTACAAAGAGGGCTTCCTCATCATCTATATTTTTTTAATTATTTTTGGAAGTGACTTTAAGCGCTGCTTCTTTCTTCAAGTTTTTATCCTGTCTAGTTCTCATCTCATAAGCAGTGAGAATTCCATGCAACTCATCTACTTTCACCTTTCTAAGGTCATCCTGTTCCTCTAGGGTGGAAACCTTTGAGTCATATCTCATTGGTAATGTTCTTAGTATCTTTCTTACCACTTCTTTTTCTTTAAATTTTCCTCCAAGACCTCTAATAGCATTACCACTTCATCTACACGAAGAAGGTATTCCCCAATATTCTCTTATTCTCTCATTTTGAGGCTTTCAAATTGACCTTTATATGTCTGTAGTTTGGATTGTTTCACCTTTGATGCTCCTTCATAGATAATCTTCAACTTATCCTAGGACTGTTTGGAAAAATTGCATTGCATAACCTTAGTAAACACATTGTTTGTTAATCCACTCAAGATTTCATTTAGGGCTTTGACATTTCCTTCATATTCACCTAGTTCAAGTGGCTGTAGGGTATATATTTCCTATGTTATGTTATTTTTCATTTTCTACACAAACCTTCCATCCCAAGGACATCAGATGACACCTCATTCTTACACTCCAGTATGCATAGCTTTCTCCTATAAAAGTGGAGATATGTTAGTGGCCAAGCCTTCTTATTGATCCATAGTGGTTATATAAAGGATCTACCTTCCAGTGGTTAAACTATGCTGAAGGAACCTGCTCTAATACCAATTGTTGGTTTATTGGTCAATACTAATAGGGAGGGTGAATCAGTATTGTTATATTTTGAATATTTTAACCACTTTTAAATATATCATTAAAAACACATAACAAAAAGAATACAGAGAACACAATTTTAACGTGGAATCCCAATAGGGTAAACCACAAATATGCCCTATTACTGCAAAATTTTTATTTACAAATAGTTTTTCCTGCACCTACAGACAAGGATGGTATTACAAAATTTTTACCAATACCAATTGGAAGGAGGGTACAACCCCTTGGTTTATCAACTATGATAGAAAGGATGTTACAACACCCTATTTACTGTTGGGGCGCGCAGCCTAATGGACCTTAAGATGGGTAACTCCACGAAGTTACAGGAGTTGTAAGTGGAGCTATGACTCAAAATAGTCTTAGGGGTGTCGGGGTTGAGTAAAAACCTTCTTTTGTAATAAACCCATGGTTTAAATCCAGGTTTTAGGGTTCGGGGTGCCCATGGTTTAAGCCCATGGTTTTGCAATAAGTGCACTATAAATAAGCACTCTGGTAAAGAATTTAGTTTAGGTTTTTTGAGGTAAGATGAATTGATGCGAAGCTAAGGATATTTTGTAAGAGAAGGTTAAGTCCCAGCTGTGTGCGTGGACAACCTCTGCAGCTGTGTGCACAGAGGGTTTTTGGGTGATTAAGGAAATCTGCAGCTGTGTGCATAGATCAGAACTGTGATTTTAGTAAAGAGTTGAATAAAACACAGTTCTGTGGACGTAACCCCTACACTGGGGGTGAACCACGTTATATCTAGTGTTGTGGTTCTTTGTGCTGTTTCTGTTATGTTCTTTCATGCATTAATAAATATATATCTGATAAATAAGATCACTGCTAACTAAATAACTTGGCTGTGAATTCCCAGTAAAGGGTTATGCAAGTCACTGTCTATTTATTTAGCTGCGAAGTTATATATGTGAATGTTGAATCTCTATGTATATGAATATAAGTTGTTAAAGGCTAAGGTATAGTAATATCCCTCTTCTGCTTGCAGAAACCTGATTCTGTGGCATCCCATAGCTGTTTCGGGTGAGACTGCAATCTGCTCACAGATTGTTGCCGAAAGGGCCAACACTATGGGTCTTTTGTTGGTGCGAAGTTAATGGTATAAAGCCCGGGTCTGCCCTATAGCCCAACAAAATGGTTCTGTTGTCTGTTGAACTCAGTATCTGCTCAAGAGGGGTTTACGTTGTACCTCGAGGGTTATGTTCTGGAGACCCTCTATGAAAGAAATCGGTGATTGGCTTGATGAGACTTATCTGAAATTCGCTGAGCAAGAGAACAAAGATCTACGTCGTAGTGCAAATGAATTTTTACAAAGGTATGTTTTTTGTGATGTTTATGAAATTTTCTTTGGTAGTATCCACATAGAGTTGCACTAGTGGTTATCCAGGTTAACAGAGAGAAGGACGAACTTCCAAGAACGTCAGTTTCCTGATTGGACCCCCGCAAGAATTAATATACTGAAAAGGGTGAACAATGAGATATCCCACGCTGTTGATTTTTGGACAATGTGGACCCTCAAAGCATTTGTGATGGAGTTCGCCATCGACACAAGTACTTCCTTTAGTGAAGTCGAGCGACATTTTTTCAAAGGACCAAGGGGTAAGTTTTTGAATTCATTTAGTTTGAGAATTAAAATGCTATTAGCTGAAAAAGGTATATTGCTAATTGAATCAGATTGTTAGATTTAGTATTACTAACCTATGTTTGCAAGTGAAAATACCTTCGACGAGCAAAGCGGTTTGCTGCGAAGTGGCAAATGGTACAAGAGAGATTTTAGATCCTATTCCCAGGGTCAGCATACCGAGCATTCCCCTGTAAATCCCATAGATACAGAACCCAAAGAAACCCCTTCTGTTGGAAACCCTCCTGTAACCCCGCAGTGAAGACCTATTATCCCTGAGAACCCATCGCAGTCTGAGAGTCACCCTAGCCCAAGTATTCCTGTCGCAGGTTAGTCTACCCCAGTAAGTTCCCCCCCGCCTATTTTCAGTCCCCCTCCAACCCTCCCTAGATCCACTATGGCCCACATGCATGATGACATTAAGCTACCTGTCTTCAAAGGAACTAGATCAGAGGATCCAGAACAGTTCTAGTTTTTATGTGAAATAGTGTGGACTACTAAGACCATTACGGTTCAAGATACAAAAAGAGTGCAGCTGGTTACTTCATTCAGAGACCGTGCTCTGACCTGGTTCATGAAGTTTTCCAGCACTCAGAACCATGCATTAGCTGATATAAAAGAAGCAATGATAAAGGAATTTAAGAAGCCAAAATCAAAGTCGCAGTGTAGCACTGAATTGAAAGAGATTCAGCAGAGGCGTGGTGAATCAGTGTGGGATTTTGATAAACGATTCAAAGTTCTGGTATACCAAGTCAGTTTCCCCATTGGGCCTATGCAGCACAAAGAATGGTTCATTGCAGCATTGCCACCACATATCAGAACTCCACTCATGCAGCAGAAGGTTGCCGATCAGGAGGAGGCTCTGGAAATCGCGATCAAACTTGAAACCGCTCTTGTCAAAGATAATTCTGGTATTGCTCAAATCCAGGTGCAGTTGGCAACGATGGCTCTAGAGCTTCGCGATATGAAGAAAGGAAAAAATGGTCGCAAAGAGGTTTGGTGTACACAATGTCGAACAGAAGGTCACGACAAGGAACAGTGTCCTATGGTAAGAAACTACCTAAATACTGGTGCGCCAAACCCGTTCAACCCTACTGTTCTATATTGCGAGATCTGTCGAACAACTGGCCAGCATCGACCCGAGGACTGCTATCTTCTACAGAGGTATGTAAAGTCCCTAAGAACCCTTATTGCAAGTTCTGTAAATCGGTGGGACACAATGAAGATGAGTTTCACAGCTTTGACCTCATGAGAGAACGGACTTACGATGCTTATCAGGTACAAAATGAGGGATAGAGCAATGATGGCTATGGTTACCGTTGTGGTGCATCAGGTAGAGGTGATTTTGGAGGTCGTGGTCGAGGTGGTATGGTCGAAAGAGGAAGAGGCTAGGTTGTGTGTTACAACTGTAACCAGGCTGGGCATCTAGCAAGAGACTGTCGGAACCCCACTATGACATGTCGGTATTGTCGAGCCGTAGATCATGTGATTGAGCAATGCCCACAGTTGCTAGCTAAGATTCAGGAAAGAACCAATGCCCCTACTCAGAATCTTCATATGATTTTCATCGAGGAGAGACCTTCCCTAGCCATTAATGTTGTTGCCCGAAGTGGAGCTACCACGGAAGTACAGACTAAGGAGAAATAGCCTGATGAGGATTGGGTTCGTAACGCCCCAGCAAAATTCCCAGCATTTGATATCAAAAGAGAAAGAGAGACATTCATGGAAGCCAAGAAATATTTTTCTGATCCTAGCACATCAGTAGCACCTGCGCAACAACATCAGCAGCAGTTGCAGCCGCACGAAGCTCCGACGGACAAAGTAAGTACACTGGCCTCCTTTTTACAAAGTTGTCTGAAGCTCCTACGAAATCAGAATGCTTTAAGTGAGCTACAGAAATTTATTGCTTCCTGCGAACCTCAGCAAAGTACTGGTTAGGAAAAAGCTGTTAATAGAGTCAGAAGAACTGGCAGGGAAATGAGATTAAATGCTCAGATAGGAGAGTATGATATAGCTGATGTTATCTTGGACCTAGGATCAGAGATAAATATCTTAACTAAGCAAACTTGGGAACAAATGGGAAAACCTACCCTTGATTGGTCACCTATATAGTTGATATTAGCTAATCAGCATAAGATTGTGCCCCTAGGACGGTTCCCTAATGTCCCAGTAGATATTGATGACGTCTGTACTGTAGCAGACTTCGAAGTTATTGAGATCATTGACGACAGCAACCCCTATCCAGCCTTGCTAGGATTGTCTTGTTGATAGTTTTATGTTGACATTCTCTATTAATGAGGTTTCTCTTGCTTTGGATGCAGCTGTTAGATTGATTCATACTAAAGTATTTGATGATCAAGAAATCGCAGAATATCAACTTGATTGGAAGGTACAGAAAGCCAATGCATTAGAATGTTATAAGCTCGCAATTAACGAGGATGACGATCCATGCAACATTAATATTCCTGAATCAAAAGGACACTATGAAGTGCATGGACTAGCAGTAGAGTCACTTGAAGTGACTCAACCCCTGAAGATGTGGACCGTCAACATTGGGTCAGAAGAAAACCCTAAGTATGCTACCATTGGAGATTATTGGGATGACTAAATGGTAAGCAAGGTGACCGAACTTCTCCATGATTATAAGGATCTCTCTCCAATGAAGTTCTCAGAGATGAAAGGTATCCTTGGGGATATAGGAGTGATAAAGATCCTGTTGAAACCTGATGCGAAGCCTGTGAAATAGCGCCCTTATAGGCTGAACCCTAAGTATAAGGAAAAAGTCTGAATGGAGTTGGATAAGATGCTTGCTGCAGGAATCATTAAGCCTATTGAAGAATCTGAGTGGGTCAGTCCTATGGTGGTGCAAGAAAAGAAGACTAAGGGAGAGATCAGAATCTGTGTCGATCTGCGGAAGCAGAATGATGCCTGTTTGCATGATCCTTTCCCCACTCCCTTTACAGATGAAGTTTTAGATAATGTGGGAGGTCAAGAAGTGTACTCTTTTACTGATCAATTTTCAGGTTACCATCAGATTCGAATTGCTCCAGAGGATCGACATAAGACAACCTTCACTACGGAAATGGGATCCTTCCAGTATACAGTTATGCCTTTTGGATTGAAGAATGCACCTACCATGTTTTCTAGAGTAGTCATCTCTGCTTTTAAGGAATTCATACATAAATTATTAGAAGTTTATTTTGATGATTGGACTATCTTCGGGTTAGTAAAAGACCACATAGCTAGTCTAAGATTTATGTTGGATAAATGTAGATAGCATCAGATTTCCTTGAACTTGAAAAAGTGTATCTTCTGTGCCCCTTTTGGAATTCTGCTCGGTCACATTGTCTATAAGCAAGGACTGATGATGGATACTGCGAAGATAGCCATTATCATGAACCTGCCACCTTCGAAGTCTGTCAAACAACTGCGCACTACGCTTGGTCATACTGATTATTATAGGAAATTTATTAAAGGATATGCTCAGATAACAACCCCTATGGAAAAGCAGTTGAAGAAAGATATTAAGTTCAAGTGGACACCTGAGTGTCAAGCAAGCTTAGATATTTTGAAGGAAAATCTGGTAACTACTCCTATCTTAGTATTCCCTGACTGGAATAAGGAATTTCATGTGCATGTCGATGCATCCTCCATTGCTCTGGGTATAATATTGGCCCATTCAGGCGAAGGTAATATTGAGCACCCCATCTCTTTTGCAAGTAGGAAATTATCCACAGCAAAGAAAAATTATACTACGACAGAACAAGAAGGTCTAGCTATGGTGTATGCATTGCAGAAGTTTCGACGTTATCTGTTAGGATCTCATTTTAAGATGTTTACTGACCATTCTGATTTGAAGTATTTGGTTAACAAGCCTGTGCTAGGTGGAAGCATATGCAAATGGCTGATTCTATTTCAGGAATATGAATTTGAGATCATATTCAAACCAGGAAGACTGAATCTAGGTCCTGACCACTTGTCGAGGCTTGAGTCGGGAGAAGAACCTATCAGCTTGGACGATGGTCTTCCTGACACCCAGTTGTTTGCCATCCAGATGGTTGATGAATACTTTAGGGATATTGTTCAGTATTTGTCTACAGGTTTTCCACCCACCGAGATGACAACACAGCAGAAGAAGTAGCTGGTGGTTCGAGCAGCTGAATTTACCTTAATAGAAGGACAACTATATAAGATGGGACCAGATGAAATACTACGCAGATGTGTCCTAGAGCATGAAAAGCCATTAATTTTGGCTGAGGCACATTCTGGGGCAGCATGAGGTCATTACACAGGAAAAGCTATAGCACAAAAGATTATGACAGCCAGATTGTGGTGGCCTACAATTCATAAGGATGCAAGAGAATATTGCCATAGGTGCGACATTTGTCAGAGAATAGGAAAACCATCCAGGAGGGATGAGATGCCTCTAGTTCCGTAGGTAACTTTACAACCCTTTGATAAATGGGCTATTCATTTTGTTGGACCTATCAATCCCCCTGCAAGGAAATCTGGAGCAAGATACATTATTACAGCAACTGACTACCTTACTCGTTGGGCCGAAGCTCAACCAGTCAAGACCTGTAGTGCTGCTATAGCTACGAATTTTATTTTTGATAACGTCTTAACAAGATTTGGGTGTCCTAGAATTCTTATGAGTGATCAAGGATCACATTTCTTAAATAATACTATTGAAGTATTGACTGAAGAATTTCAAGTATATCATCAAAAGAGTACTGCCTATCATCCTCAAGCAAATGGAACTGTCGAAGCCTTTAACAAGATCCTTGAACATGCTCTGAAGAAGGTTTGCAATGCCAATAGAAATGATTGGGACCTTAGAATTCCAGCAGTACTATGGGCTTATAGAACCACCTACAAAAAGTTGACAGGCCATACACCTTTTAGGCTGGTGTATGGACAAGAAGCAGTCATTCCCATGGAGTACATTGTACCTAGCCTCAGAATATCTGCTTTTATAGAGATGGATGACCCAGATATGATGAAAGAAAGGCTGACAAAGATACTAGAACTTGAAGAGGAAATATTCATTGCAAGGTTCCAGCAGCAAGTTCAGAAAGCTAGAGAAAAAGCATGGCATGATAGACACATCAAGAAGAAGCAGTTCTAGCAAGGTGATCTTGTGCTCCTATATGACAGCAAATTCATGAAATTCCTGGGTAAGTTCAAGACACATTGGAAAGGACCATATATAGTGCAGAAATTTACTGATGGTGGCGCAGTCCAGTTAGCTAAATTGAATGGAGAAATTTTACCTTCTATGGTGAATGGAAGTAGGTTAAAGAAGTACAGGGACAAATCGGGACCCCTTGATCAGGAGTAACAACATGAAGGATAGTTTAAGTACCAAGAACAGTTGAAATTGGGTACTAGACTATAATGAAGTTGTTCTCAAAGCTACGAAGTGTTGAAGACTGTCAAAATCTGAAGGTTGAAGTTTGGTTGCCGTATAGGTCAGGATGGGTCGAAGGTGCATATTGTGTCGAAGGTTCCTTTCAAATCGAAGCTGAAGTTAGTAGTTATGTCAGAGATTAAAGGTGTGTCGCAGCCTAAAATGTGACGTATGGGACAAACTACACTTGGTGGCACCAGCACGAAAACTTCCCTAACTGTCTGCAATAATGAGATTTTGGGAAAATATGGCGCCGTGTGGACAGGATTTCTGCCACTCCATCAGATTCGGTGTCATTAATGCACCATGATGACAGATTCTATTCCAGGATTCTATAAGAAACCACACCGGCCTGCGACTCCTGCATTGTACACGTCTTTGAGTTTCTTTAGTTAGCACTATGTCGAATGACCGTGAAGTCCAGAAGTTATTATGAGTGGTAAGGGAGAGAGTTCTGCTAAACCTCTTGAGTAATCCACCTGGGAAGCCATGCTCGACCAAAGCATGAAGAAAGGCAGAAGTGCACTCTAAGCTGCACAAAGAACAGCACCGGTCTTCATAGAAAAACTCTGAAACATCCCAAGATGTATCCTCCTGGTTTGGCAGAACCACAGTGGCTGTTTGTCTTAGGCACCTTGACACACAATTCTGGGGACCCTAAGTTATGGATGGTAAAAAAATTTGCAAGCAGATCAAAGGATGGGGTCGCTGATAGATCCAGAAGGCCTTAGCCAGCATATTACGAAGGAAAGGAACAAGCAGCCAACAACCGCATGTATGGATTTAGCAAGCAGCACACTATGTTTCACCAACAAGATTCTACTACCAGAAAAGTAGCTGGGTGTCCCGGGACAAGCCACTGGTGAGTCTTAGGGGCCTGTTGGGGCGCGCACCCTAACGGTCCTTAAGATGGGTAACTCCATGAAGTTACGGGAGTTGTAAGCGGAGCTATGACTCAAAATAGTATTAGGGGTGTCGGGGTTGAGTAAAAACCTTCTTTTGTAATAAACCCATGGTTTAAATCCAGGGTTTAGGGTTTGGGGTGCCCATGGTTTAAGCCCATGGTTTTGTAATAAGTGCACTATAAATAAGCACTCTGGTAAAGAAGTTAGTTTAGGCTTTTTGAGGTAAGATGAATTGATGCGAAGCTAAGGCTATTTTGTAAGAGAAGGTTAATTCCCAGCTGTGTGCATGGACAACCTCTGCAGCTGTGTGTGCAGAGGGTTTTTGGGTGATTAAGAAAATATGCAGCTGTGTGTGAAGATCAGAACTATGATTTTAGTAAAGAGTTGAATAAAACACAGTTCTATGGACGTAACCCCTACACTGGGGGTGAACCACGTTATATCTGGTGTTGTGGTTCTTTGTGTTGTTTTTGTTATGTTCTTTCATGCATTAATAAATATATATCTGATAAATAATATCACTGCTAACTAAATAACTTCGCTGTGAATTCCCAGTAAAGGGTTATGCAAGTCACTGTCTGTTTATTTAGCTGCAAAGTTATATATGTGAATGTTGAATCTCTGTGTATATGAATATAAGTTGTTAAAGGCTAAGGTACCGTAATATCCCTCTTCTGCTTGCAGAAACCTGATTCTATAGCATCCCATAGCTGTTTCGGGTGAGACTACAATCTGCTCGCAGATTGTTGCCGAAAGGGCCAACACTGTGGGTCTTTTGTTGGTGTGAAGTTAATGGTATAAAGCTCGGGTCTTCCCTATAGCCCAACATTTACCAATGCCAATTGGAAGGATTCTATGACCCCCTCATTTATCAGCTACAATTGAAAGGAGGAAACAACCCCCTATAGGCCTATTTCTTTCCCTAGTGTCGCCCTGCCACATTGATATGTTTCTCACAATTTCTCTCCCAATGAATTCTATCACACACCTTGATCTTTGATTCTGATCATGCAATTTGAACTGCAAAGACATTTTTTTTCTTACTCAAGCTACTGCTTAAATACTTCTCAGTGTTTAAGATTATTTCAACAGTTGCATCTCTTCAAAATGAACAAACACACCTTTCACTGTTGTGCCCTTTCATATCTAAATATCGCACCTTCCAGAACATCCTTTCACATTCTTCCATTGATACTGCACTTCAGAAATCATTTCTGCAGCTTGGAAACAATTTCCACACCTCTTTCCAATGTTTGAAGGTACTTCCGCACTGTCAAACTCCTTTCCGCAGGATCAACTTCCTAATCCAATGAGAGTCATTGATCCTGTCTCTAAGTCAATATGGACTATCGATCTAACCATCGATTTTCACCTTAAAATATCCTTTCTGCACCAAGATTTCCTCATCAATGATTCCCCATCGTTGATCATTGTCAGGCATTTTCCTGACCGTTGATCTCCATATTACACGATATGGGATGTGGGATGTCGAATGTCCGCTTTTTCCTTTCTGTAAAATCTTTTCTGAAAGCTTATTTCCATGGGTCCTTTCTATAAGAGCCTTTCCACAAGATTCTTTCTGCAATCTTCTTTTGGCAAATTTCATTCCGCATCATCGATCTATTTTAGCGGAACTAGCTTCAGTCATCCGATCTTTTTAGATTGTGGGATGCGGGATGTGGGATGCGGAAATGTAACATTTTAACTTTTTTCAAGATCCTTTCAGCAATTTTCCTTCTGCACCATTGATCTTTTTCCGAGTCTTTCCTGGCCATTGATATTGTAGTTTGCGGGATGCAGAATCACACTTTCCTATTTTGGACTTCCACACTTTTCTTCTGTAACTTTGTTTCCACATTTTCTTGGATTGTTAATTTCCTTGCAGATTTACCCTTGATCGTCTGATCTTGATCTTTTGTGGAAATTTTTATTTTATGCCTATATTTTGTGGGATGCTTCCTAACTGTCGGATCTTGTGTGGGATGCTTCCTAACTGACCATTCTAGATCTAATGCAGATCTGCATTCAGTCTTTGCATCTTATGCAAAAATTTATCCTCATTCATCGGATCTCATGCAGATAACTATGCCACCTCATAAGTGTGCCATGTCATCACTATCTTAGTCTTTCACTGAGCTAGTCATGCCATCATATCCACTGGTTATTCCTTTGTCATTAGTGAACACCTTTGAAATCAATGACAACTATAACCCAAATTTTCCAACAAGAATATGTACATATACTCGACAACCAAATATATTGAGATGGCTCACTTCAACTTTCTTTCCCATTTACATTTCTTCTAGAGTATCGAATCCAATAACACTGTGAGATAATCTATTATGCACATATACGGTTGTTCTTGGTGCTTCAACTCATAGGTGCATGGGGAGGTCTTGGCCATGAATCATGGTCTTTACTGCTTCAATAATAGTTCTATTCTTTCTTTCTGTAACACCATTATGTTGGGGATTATAGAGAGTGGTTATTTCCTTCTTGATTCCTTCCTCCTTACAGAATGCTTCAAATTCCTTTGAAGTGTATTCTCCACCATTATTTGTTCTTAGTGTCTTGATTCTCTTTTCTAAAATGTTCTCTATCAATTCTTTGAATTCCTTTAATTTTCTGAACACTTCACTCTTGTTCTTCAAGAAGTATATCCAAGTCTTTCTTGAATAATCATCAATAATTGTGACATAATATTCATATCCACTTAAGGATATAGAGGGCATAGGACCACACACATCAGAGTGAACTAGCTCTAATGTACCTTTGGTCTTTCTTTCACTTTTCGGAAAGTGATTATTAATGTTCTTTCCACTTGGAAATCCTTTGCAAGTACCATCATGATTAATCTTTAGATCTAGTAACCTTGTTGCCACCTTTCTCACATGTTGGAGAAAACCCAACCAATAAAACCCAGTCGATAGGGGTTCTTTTTCGACACTCAACTCAAATCTATCTCCCTAAACACAGACCCATACAGGTTTTACCCTATCCAAAAACACCCATGAAGCAGATGAGGTCTCACCCGAGATGTTCAAGGTAGGGCTAATGGAACCAAGTCTCCGCAGAATAGAAGCGGACTATGGGCATCGACAATTCATCAAATTATCTACTAGATATGACTAGTTACTTAATCATGAATAGAATCATTCATATTTTCTCTTTAAAAGATTGCATCATTCATTCATAACAGAAATAACCACACAATTGCACAAACATATCTAAGAAGATAACATTACTCATAGGAAATAAACATCGCATCATAGATCCATGCCACACACATTCACAATTGGATTCACAACAACATAAAGATAGAAAAAGACAAAAACATAAGAGTATTTCATATCAACCTTTGCCTTCTCATATTAAATCTATGCAGTCAATCATAGATCCAAAACAAATAGAAAATCAATTGAGCCTCAAGCTCTCAATTCTCATTCTTTGATTTCATATAATTATGACAATTACATTTACAATTCTTCTTCTATTTATAGGATTTATCCTTTACATTCATGGTCCACTTTGACAATTTTCTAACTAACTCTTAACTGGTTCTACCAACAAATGACGAATATCCACAAAATATGGTCCAAAAGTACAAAAAGTGACATAAAATATTCAAAATAGTCTATCGTCTACCTTGCGCGCCATCTTTCACTTGTGCGGTGTCTTCTAAGATTGTGCAGCATTCACAATGCTGCGCAACTGACTTGTCCCAAAATCCCTACCAACAGGCCCCCAACACAATCTTGTGGCTCACCCTCGATCCACGTTAGTTGGACATGGTGTACTCTTTAATTTTCAGCTTGAAGTCGTTGTAATGCTAAGTGATCTCCTTTACCTGCGTTTTAATTTTCTCAGCAAGTTCTTGACTTCCAAGAAAATCTTGCTTTAATGGGTGCTCCACCAACTTTGCATTTACTTCTTTCTTTCCCTCCTGCACATCTTGCAGTGCAACGACTACTTTCGCTAACAATTGGGCTCCAATTTGTTGGCTTGTCGAGCTGGTCATTGTGTTTCCTCTATCGCTCCTGATCCTTTTCAACTCGTTGTTATAGATCCTTTAACTCTGATGGCTGTGTAATCGAAACAATTGATGGCATTGTCCTCAAGGCCATATTCATCATTTCCAATTGGCCCTTGGATTCCTACAATTGCTTTGTCAATTTCTCTAACTATTCATATTGAACGACACTGCCCCAAAATTGTTTCATCGCTTCAGTAATATTTTTGGCCTCCTATTCCATTTCTTTAAATTGTTCCTCTATCTCTTTAATGGAACCCTTCCCTTCTACAATTTACACTAGTGGTGTGTCTGGGTAGACAAGAGTGTTCAAATTACTATTGTCCATCTACAACTACGCAATAACTTCTTTGAGTCACTTTTCCTTTGTTATTGCATCCAAATCCATAGTGCTTTAATGGATATACTGACAAAGCATTTGTAACAGCCTCTTCCACTTTCCCATGACTAGGAAAAAGATGCACCTTCTCAACAACAAGGTAGTCAATTTGTTTCTTTAGTTTTGTAATATCTTATGTTGTATTTTTCTTTATCTCCTCTTGTACCTTCTCCAGTGCCATGATTTCCTATGCTATATTTGTTGTTAGCGTTTTCTTTGTTTGACGCAATTCCTCTACCTCTTTTTGTAGTGTCTCCTCTTTCTCTTGCGACTGCGAGTAATAATCGTTGATATCCTTCTGTCAATCGACCAACTCCTGGTTGGAAACCCGCTACATGTGTACTAAGGTCTGGGTGGATAACTTATTGATATATATAGCAACATTCTGTAGCTGTTTCCGTAAGGAGTCCACATCCTTGTGTCTAGTGTCAATCGCAATCAGGGGAATATGAACATTCCTAACCTATGGCTCAATGCTAATTAATGCATAAACTTGCACAGTTCCACTCTTTGGTGCTCATTTCAAAACTGAATTATGTACAGAATCCAGCTTGGTCCTTACCTCAGCTAATCCTTCTTGGGAGGACTTCTTCATTTCTCTTGCTGTGGTATATGTTGCATTGTTGATGGCCTTAATAATTCATTGTAGTTGCACCTCCATTACTAATATTGTGTTGTTTCTTGCATCATGCTACATTCTCCTCTTATTCCTTATCTCCTTAAGGATGCATTGTGCCTCTGGGTCAGTCTTTGTTGATGATTTTCCATCGAATTCATGGTGAATCTATTGGTTATCTCTTTGTATTGGATCATCAAGTGCATCTGCTGGTGGTCCTACTAATACTTCATTGGCAGTAACCAGCTCTTGCCATTCTACACTCCATTCATCAATCATTGCATCCAATTCCTCATATGTTACCTTATAAGACATGGGTAACCATTGTTTATCTAGGTCAGGTCGAGCTTGCACATGAATGGTGTGTGGTCTGATGGAGAACCAAGCGATCCTTCGATATTTGGCTGAGGCCTCATTGGAGAGTCGGGGAAATTTGACAGATGCTTCCTACATCACTTCCTTGTAGACCCAAAAGTGGATCGTACAGTCCTTTTTCTTGCCAGGATCCTTGACCTACCACGAGTTTTGATACCTTGCACATTTACATAGATCGACTGCTTCAACCTCCATCCCTTGGTAATCCACTAGCTCCATCCAAGACACTAAAGTGATGAGGATCAATAGCCAGCTATTTGTGAAAGGTTGCTCTACAGCCTAAATGGATACCATGTCCTCTGTCAGTTGGTTCAATAAGAAGAAGGACCAGTTCATTTGCACCCCTTCTACACATTGTTATGCACATGCAATCACCCCTAAAGTGCACTAGATAGGGCTATTCTTACGGACAATATTTCTTGTGAAGATCCTAGAGCCGATATGTACCATGTGGTTGTTGATGCTATCAATGCAATATGCTCTTCCATTGCACTGCAATTCATACTTCAACTTCAATCGTACAGCAACACTATTATAATTATCCATGCCTTTGAAATATTGTGATGGGTCTAGCCCATCCTTTGGAAGCCCTATGATATCTGAGATCAAATCCACCATGGTTGCGACTAGTATGTCCAACCACGATGTCCCTCCATGAAAGAAAGCCATGATTTGCTTGACACAGGAATTCTCTTCATATAGCTTCCTGAAATGTGGCATGTTGATGAGACCTAGCAACCCAAGTTTATCCAACCCATGTGCCCATGGTTGTGGGATACACACTACGTGCCATCCTATGACTGAGGGTAATGACTCATAAGGCTCATTTCTAACATCCTGTAATTCAAACAAGTTGTGTTCGGCATACTTCATCTTCATCAATGCTAATACAATATCGGTGGTGCACACCATCCCTTTTGGAAGCGGTGGCATCTTCGGTTGATACTTCTAATTCTTGGTCATCTATCAAGGCTGCATATCGGGTTTGGTGGAGTGATGTGATGTAGCCCTGGATGTCCTTAACGGAGACCCCGGTTCGAACCACTGACTCTACAACACTAGATCTAGATGGCCCTGTCTCGAAGTCTGCACCTTCTTGCACTCTTGTAGATGTTCGTGTCTGCCTCTTTGTCAGCACTGGGGAGCTAGGATTCTACCCCCGCCACTTCTTCATCAAGATAAATGACGATCTGACCTGCATACTAGAAATTTATTCAACAATGGTAACTGGTATGATTTTTGATTCCCTCTCACTCGAAATCTGTACGATGTCTGGGGTGCTTTGCATGCCGCAATAATGCCCCACAGTCGTGCAACTCTTGCAATTCACTTGGTAGTGCTAGAACTTAATTTTTCTTCAACGATCCTTAAAACTTGACTCAGCACAATGGTTATTTCAATCCTTGTCTAGCCCCTTCTTATAACATCCATTCGATCCATTATAATCATTATGGAATCAACCGCAGCCATCATGACCAAATCATGCATTAACTTTCTGAATCCATCATCGATCATGTCAACGGTAGGTGCATTAACAACCCAAGATAATATCGCAGGTGCATTATTCAATCCAAAGGGAATCACTGTGTATTGGAAGAAACCCCATTCAGTGACAAATATCATTTTATGTCGATCTTCCTTTGCAATTCTTATTTGGTGATAATCAGAAAATCCATCTGTAAAAGAGTACATCTCCTGAGAGCCCACGCCTTCAAGTATTTAATCTGTGAATGGTGTCAGAAATGAGTATGCATACAAGCATCATTTGATTTTCTTAATTCGACATAGATCTGAACCCGAAATTCACTGATTTTCTTGTCTTAGACCACCATAGGACTAATCCGTTATGATTCTTCCATCGAATCAATGATTCCAGCATCCAACATCTCGTCGAGCTCAGTCTTGACTCTTTCTTTGCATCATGGATTCAGGTGATACGGCCTCTGTCTTATTGGTTTCTCATCTAGCTTTAATGGAATCTTCATTTCTCCCAGATCACCCACATTAGAGGAAATTTGGGGTCTAAAATGGGCCTTATAAGAAAACGTGCCAAAATAAGTTTTTGTGAGTTGGAATTCAAGAACCAATAGAATTTCAATAAAATAAGTCAACCATAATGGTTGAATTTACATATTTGTCATTAAAAAAAACTACTTTTTTTGTTCGTATTTTCGACATATCTCCTTGTGTTTTTACTCAAATTTCAATCGGGAGAGCTCGTTGGATGCGGAATCAAATTATGCATCCAACGAGTACCCACACTGCATACTTTTGACGGACCCCTCTACCCCAAAAACAAGAAATACCTGAAAAAATGTGATGATGACATCATCATCACATTTTTTCAGGTATTTCTTGTTTTTGGGGTAGCGGGGTACGTAAAAAGTATGCAGTGTGGGTACTCTTTGGATGCGGAATCAAATTCCACATCCAATGAGCTCTCCCGATCGAAATTTGAGTAAAAACACAGGGAGATATGTCGAAAATACGAACACAAAAAGTAGTTTTTTTCTTTCTTCCTCCAAAATTAATCAATATTATTTTATTATTTTAACTATTATTTTATTATTTTCCTTAGGAGGCCCATTTTAGACCCCAAAATTCCTCTAATGATATTCCTTTCATTTCATAGAATTTGGTTGGAAACATATCTTGGAATTCATGTAGTAGATCCATGATTTCTTCCATGGTCTCTTCATCCTAGTGGTCCCCAACACTTGCAAATTTTTGGTTCTTCTCCGTCCCAATGTTAACTTTTCTAATATTTGGCAGCTGATTCATGGGATCAATCGGTATATCTAGTGCTGCGATATCCCTGCTTCCTTCTGTTTCTAGAATATTGATATTTTGTAGCTCATCGTCATCCTCAAGTTCACGAGACACATTGTAACATTCCATCATTTATTGCATGTGGAAATGTGCATGTGGATATACTAGATATGAAATCGGCACTACTTTTAATACCACATCTCGGATGATCTGAAGTGCATTGTGAACATAGGGATTGGAATTTGTGAAACTAAAGGTATGAGAAAAGAAAACCATCAGCCCCTCCCAAGTGGTTATTTCTCTATTCAAATCCACAGATATATACCATGACCTAGGCATTTCATCCAGTGTGTGGAAAAAGGCATGGATCCATTCATCCTTTAGTCACGATTCCCACAAGGTCTGACATTCCATCAGGTGACTGTTGGGGTCATTCCTCCCATCATACTTCCCAGTGTGCTATACTTCTCTGTCATCAACCATAGACACTGTGCCCATCCATTAATCGTCTTCTTATGAGTCACCCACCAGTGTTTTGGAGTAGCTTTTAGTGCTTCCTTCACCACCAACAATCGTTGTGGTTCTAATACCTTCACTTCGAATTCCATTATGAACATGAAAATCTCAGGTAGCCCTTTGTAAATTGGTAATTCGACAATCTCAGTTGCTACATGTCATAGTGACTACGTGATCAAACCAAACTTCTTGAAGGACACCTCATGCATGTGGTTTTTCCAGTTTTCTAATGTATCATCAGAATCAAAAGACACAAAGCTAGCACTGTGCCAACCGAGTTCTTTGTTAGCAGCTGGATGGATGTAATCTTCAGAAATATTGTAAGCATGATCCCATCCCTTAACAACTTCATCTTTTACTGGTTCAATATATTGTCGTCCTTCATTTGGATCCATAGGAGAAATGACTTTGATGTCTTGATTCTCAAATTTCATCATCTGCTTCTTGAATTCAATCATTTCCATACTATCATTGGCCCATCCAATCCCTAGCAATGCAGGATAGGATCCTCCACCATCAACAACTTCAATCACATCGAAATAGGTATAGGTATTCATACCTTCAACATCGATGACCAGGTTCGACACATGTCCAATTGGTTGTAATTTGGCCTGATTTGTTGGAATATAAGAAACCCACTCATAAAATAATTAATCATTATTTGTTGATTTCCTACCCACTGGCTTAGATAGTTGGCATCCATATGCACCTTAGAGTCAAAACTTGCCATCTATATCCCAGGAATGATTTATTTATTATTTTGGGTTCATCATGGCCACTTTATGGCCATCCAGAATTGGTAAATGCGCTTTACAACATATTCTACTTTATTCTACTTTATCCTACTTTTTTGTGGATAAGGAAAAGCTAGTCAACTAGGAAACTGACAGCTTTTGTTTCCAACCCATCCTCCATTATTTTCTCTCCATATTCTAGGATTAGCAAGCCTTTCCTTGACTCATCATCACTCACATATTCTATTTCTAATTCATGAGGTGCGTGGTAGATTGGGAAAGTGCTTTATCCAACTATGGGGTTTATCATAATTAATAAGCTTGCTTTATGAGCTAGCTTGAGTTTTCTTCTAGAAACTCTATTTTTCTTTATAAGGATGTATTACCTATGTAATAATATCAATTATAATTTATTGATGATTCATTAATGTGTATTCATTAATTATTCTTCTTCTCTCCTTATGCTAATTCTCTACAATTCTCTATGAGGTTAATTGTGTGCCTAGATCCTTATCTTGTTTATGAAATTACTTATTCCATCAAGGCTTTAGAATTTATACATGGTATCAAAACTGAGGATATCAAAGATCTACATGATATCATATATTTTAGATTTCATTAATTAATCCTCCTTTTCATATTTGTAGGTTTATTTTGTAGGTTCAACTTCGAATGGATTCAAGAGTATCGGTTCCTCTTCTTTCTCCATTCACAAGCTATTCATAGTGGAAATTGAAGATGATTTCATCTCTAAAGAGACAAGGTCTCTATGAGGTATCTATTGGAGCTGGTGAAGAGTCTTATGAACATCCAAGTGATTTTTTGAATGAATATGATAGAGAAATTGGAGCTATTTTTCTAGCTATCTCTATAATCATGCGCTACCTTATTGATTCTACTGAATACCCAAAATATCTCTGGACAACATTGGATAGAGTTTTGGGAAAGTACAATGAGGATCCTTCTATCTATGTGCAGAGTGCCTCTAGCTCCTCAATGATTTCTCTCCCTCAAGATGTCTTGGCCTCTACAGCCTCTGATGAAGTTGATCATGAAGAAGAAGTTTCTCATACAATTCATGTCGCTACTACTCTCTTTGATTAGAATGCTTCCTCTTTCAATCAAGAAGAAAATATTGAAGAGCCATCTTTTTCTGTGTCTCTTGAAGTAGAAGATCTTGATTCATATTCTTATGATGTTGTTGATGAAAATGAAGTGACTAATGGAGCTTCTATTTCTATTGATGATTCACTCACACATTCAGTGTTCTCTATGTATTCTATCATGGATTCTGAGATCCATATGCCAGACCTCTCACACTTTGTGCATGCCTCTCTCCTTGATGGTGCGTAACCCAGTGACTTCTAAGATGTTTTCTTAGCCAAATCAAGTTCTTTTAGTGTCTTACCACTTACCATACTTGATCCCATGCGCTTCTATAGCCCTTCGTTTGTTCTTGGCACTCATTCTCAGAGCCTCCTTGAAGATTTTGAACATAACTATCTTTCCTCCTCTCATACTTCTACCATAGAGGATTCTTTACCAGTATATTCCCATGAGTCTATTGTTGTGCTTATTTTTGATCTCTTGGATTATTTGGAAGCTAAACCGACTCATGGAGCCCATGCATTCACACTCTTTGATCCTATTCCTTCTATATGTTCCTACAAGATCACTTGCACACATCCTCTTTGTGTAAATGAAGATGGAGACATTATACATTCTCTTGGACAATTATTTCACCCATCTAGAGCTCATTTCATCTCTACTGGTTTGAAGTTCAAGTCATCTCATCATCTTGGAGCTGATTACAAGTCTCAAAATCCTTCAGTATTTCCTTCATAGCATTGGATCTCAGTTGTTATGCATGGTTCTAGTTTCCATCATGTAGTTGTTCTTGATTCAAGTGAGAAGATTTATCTTCTTCCCAAGAAGAAGATTCCTCTAGACATCAGCATTTAGTTTGGAGCAGCAACAACACCAGCAGTTCAGAATTTTTGGTATTTCTTTTCATGTCCTTTCTTGAGGGAGGATTTTCCCCTTGAGGTTTTGCTTCTTTCCTCATTTCTTTGGACAAGATAAATTGTAAAAGGGTGACCATATATTTGTTGTTGGCCCCATATTCATATATATTTCTGATTAGTTCATAGATATCATCATAAATTCAATATTAAAGGGGGGTGTTGGAATATAATAAACCCACTCATAAAATAATTCATCATTATTTGATTAATTTCCTACCCACTAGCTCATATAGTTGGCATCCACTTGCACCTTAGAGTCAACACTTTCCATCTATATCTGAGGAATTATTTATTTCTGATTCTGGGTTGATCTTGACCACTTTATGGCCATCCAGAAAAGGTAACTGCGCTTTACAGCAAATTCTACTTTATCTGCTTTATCCTGCTTTTTGTGGATAAGGTAAAGCAAGTCAACTAGGAAAATGGCAGCTTTTGTTTCCAACCCATCCTCCATTATTTTCTCTCCATATTCTAGGATTAGCAAGACTTTCCTTCACTCATCATTAGTCACACATGCTATTGCTAATTCATAAGGTGATTGGTAGCTTGGGAAAGTGCTTTAGCCAACTGTTATACCAAAATCCTATCACCATCATGTGATAAGACATTTTGACATATTTACTTGCCCTGAATCCTAGCTTCTAGAGTGAAGACTAAATGGTTTCTTATCAGTATATCATACAAATTCCCAGCACTACTTATCCTCCCTTATGAAGGAGCGGTACCCCTATTCGCACTGCTTTTCATCGGTTGTACACGAGCGGTGCCACCACCTGTCACGCTTGGCCCATAGGCAATTATTACCAGAACTACTCTGTCATAGAAGGAAAAGCATGGTAACCTAGGTAAAAGGGGGAAAATAGAAGCTTCTCGGGGCTTCTAGATGATAAGACTCGAGATATCCCTTATCCCTACTATTGTGGGTTAGTTGAGCTCGAGATCCCTCATCTTAGGATCTTAGAGGCCACATCACCCACTCATTTCTCAACCATATCTATCCATCTAGCCTTATATATATGAACTCATATCCATGGTTGAGATAATAACATTGAAGGTATTTTTATGCTGTTGGATTGATTCTTGGCCCAAGATCATTTGGAGAGAGCATAGAGAGCTAGAGTCCGAGCTTTTGGGGATGAAGAGCTGGTTTCATGGAGATGCATGTCAACACTAAGGCTTGGTTGTAAAATTCTTCATATTTCTAATGCAATCTTATTTTCTATCCCATATATATTGTTGATTTTTTATTTCAGATATATATTGTTAGATTCCTTAGTCACTAGCATAGATTAGTAGATCATATTCTGGTTGCTTTGATCTGTTTCGTGTTGAACTCTTCTGTAGGTACACAGGTGAACTATCAAAGCCTTTCATTCCAAATATCTACAACATCTAGGGATAGTTATCAACCTCTATGATCTATTTGTTCTGGATCTGAACCATTCAGACCAGCGGAACACCTTGCTATCTGCAGGAGGTGAAATATTCCGAGCAACACCAACTATGGGGTTTATCATAATTAGTAAGCCTACTTTATGAGCTAGCTTGATTTGTCTTCTAGCAACTCTATTTTTCTTTATAAAAATGTATTACCTATGCAATAATATCAATTATCATTTATTGATCATTCACTAATGTGTGTTCATTAATTATTCTTCTTCTCTCCTTATGCTAATTCTCTACAATTCTCTATGAGGTTAATTGTGTGCCTAGATCCTTAGCTTGTTTATGAAATTCCTTATGCCATCAAGGATTTAGAATTTCTATATGATTAACCAAGCACAACTGCATAGGGGACCAACCCAACATTGGCCTCCCCATTTTCTTCCAAGTTTTCTTTGTTAGAATATTCACATCTGAGCCCAGATCCAAAATGGCTAAATATACTTCATAGTCCCAAATCTGAATGTTCATGCGCATCTTCTTTCCTGTATTTTTCATATGTAAAGAGTTCACCACAGATTCCTTCTGATCCTTACCCGGGTAGTGCAAGAAAATCTCAATATCAGCCAGAGCATCAGGATCTCTTGCCAGCGAAAAGAAACTATCATTTTAGTGTTGCAAGGTAGCATGTTTCCGCAATGGTCCTACCTCCAATGAAGAATCAAAAGCAGAGGGAATTTCATAGACAAGTGACTTGCTAGGATTTCTTTTGATTGCATACCAAGCTACAAAAAATGAGTCTTTTTCAATTGCGAGATCAAATGACACCTTATTTTTCCCAACCAATCAAATTTGTGGGCAGGAGCCATCCTCTCTATTCATTACACCTCTGCGGGTGATGATGGAGGATTATGTTTCATTAGTGGATTCTAATTTATTTATGGGTTTATTTGTTGATTCCCAATCTGATTATAAAGTGGAACTTGATTCTAAGCTTGGTTCTACAACTGATTCTAGTTTTGTAGCTGATTTTGATTCTACAACTGGTTCTGACTGTGCAACTGAGGAACATTCCCGACCTACCATCTTGCGATTAGCTATGGGAATTTCTTGATGGTATAATCAATTGTGATGCAGTATGTGCATGGACACTACAAGTGTAGGCAATCTCTTTGGTAATGTCCAAATACCCCACAATTGTAACACTGTAAAGGTCTATGAATTCGTCCTCCTCCTCTTCCTCAAAATCCTCCTTTCTGCTGGTACTACGGTTGAGCCAATTGTTGTGATGGAGGATTCAGCTACTGATGAACATAGTACACTTCTTGAACATACTGTGGATGTGGCTGAGCCATCACCATTTTACTATACTATGGTTGAGGTGCGAACTGTGGATGTGGCACAAACCGAGGTTATGGTTGTGATGGTATAAATTGCATATGTGGTGGTGGTGTATACTATGGTTGAGGTCAATATTTTACCATCTAAGGATGCAGTTGTGGTTTTTGTAATACATGATGATATTTACCCTTCACAAAGTATGATTTGTATGTCCTTTCCTAAAGTAGGTCATATGCACGATAGTATTTATCTTCATTCCTCATAGATCAATAAAATGAATAATATAGGTTTGGTAGCTTCGAAACCATCTTCTGAATGTAGCTACATTCTTTGTGTCAGTTCCCATAGAATTGACATATGTGACACCATGGTATGTTTCTACAACTCAGTGGGTTAGGTGCCCCATATAACAAATAACTTTGAAATTCAAGGAAAGTATCTTTAGTGTGTCCATCTGCACGACAACGAGTGCACCAAAGGTATTCGAGATTCTCTTTCCCTTTCTTAATATCTTGAAATTGGAGTGTTAAGTTCTCCAACTACGCCTGAATTTGGTTCATACAAGCTACATTCTCCCCAACAAGTGAACCTTCTAACTTCATTGTGATCTCTAGAGCCTCACTCTATGCCACGATCTTCTATTGCATCAGTTATTTCTGGATATGAGGTACCAATTCTATGATAAACCGTTCTTTATGCTGAATTTCAATCATATTGAAACTGAATCTCTCCATTAGTGTCTTAAATCTTTGATAGAAGTCCCAAATGGTCTCATTAGGAAATTGCTTAATCTCTTTTAACTCGATAATATAATGTGCTTCAGATTTTGGTTTCCGGATATATTCAATTAGTACTCTCCTAAATTCATCTAATGTTCTTGCATGGGTCTCCATAGGAACTTGTATAAATTTCATGTACCAATCCAGTGCATGACCCCATAGACTAGTTGCCAATTAGCCTTTCTTAACATCATCATCTGTGTCCTTCCTGACAGTCCACATTGTCTCACATAGAAACCAATACTGCTCAGGATCGTCAGTCTTGTTTCCATGGAACAAAGGTAGCTTTGTATCATCACCTACCACCCTGTGCCTTCCTCCTACAGATGTTGATCTACTGCTAGAATGTTACTGGCATGTCAAGCAAGTTGACATAGAACTTGTGTTTCTTCCTAAATATGGAGTAGTGCGCAAAGGCGTGGGTATATTGTTTCTAGGGTTTGATCTTGCTATTGTTTTAGGTGTATTATGGGTATGGTTTTCCTCTTCCTCACTTTCAGGTCACTTCGTCCTATGTGGTATTCCTTCGCGATCTTGTGTTTTGATCGCACTAGCACCTTCCCCTGTCCTCTTCCTCTGCTCTTATCAAAACCTTGCTCCTCCCCTCATAAAACCACTTTCTTCCTCAGCTTCCCTCAGAGTCTCATCAAAACTTGCACCCATCTACCCATTATCTTCCCATTTGTCTCCCCCCTTTTTCCATGGTATCCACCACCTCCACACACCGGAGTACTACTACTCGAGGTGCATCTTTAGTATACCCTTTTCACAAACAATCATCTTAATTGATAATTGTAGAGACAACAAGAACCTACCTCTGGGTCTGTTGAAAAAATCCCTTTCTGCTTCATTATAGGAATTGGTAGTGTCAACTGTGAATTCAATGATATATCCCTCTAGGATACTATCTAGCCAGACCTCAATAGCTCATGATGCTTTGTTGTTAGTTTCCTGCTACTCCTGGATCAACTCAGGGGTCGAGGATGTTGGCTCTCCTCCTTGGAAATTTTTATTCTTGTAAGTTAATTTTGACAACCACTCATACAATATGATGGGAAACTCATAAAAAAAGTACTCATGAGGACCGTCGTGTATGTATATTTCCAACCACTTTTTCATCACCAATCCAAGGTTTTAGTTTTCTACTTCAGCAAATTCTCATAGCTTCTGATCAAACCAATATTTAACTTTCAATAGGGTTGGATTCCACATATCCTCTTCTCCGTCGCAACAAGGTCCCATCAATGGAATCATTTGTTGACACAAAACCCAGTCGACAGGGGTTACCACTTTGTTGACGCTCAACTCACCGCGATCTCCCTGAGCACCAGCCCATATAGGTTTCACCCTATCCAACAACACCCACGAAGTAGATCAAGTATCACCCTAAATGTTCAAGGGAGGTATGAAGGAACCAAGTTTCTGCAGAATAGAAGAGCATTACGGGCATGGAAAATTCATCAACTTATCTACTAGATCTGATTAGTTAGTTAATCATCAACATAACCATTCATATTTTCTCTTTAAAAGATCGGATCATTCATTCATAACAAAAATAACCACATTGTTGCACAAACATATCTAAGAAGATAACATTACTCAAGCAATAAACATCGCATCATAGATCCATGTCACATACATTCACCATTGGATTCACAGAAACAAAAATACAGAAAAAGACAAAAAGAAAACTGTATTTCAGATCAACCTTCATCTTCTCATATTAATTCTATGCAATCAATCACATATCCAAAATAGACAGTAATTCAATTGAGTCTCAAACTCACAATTCTCATTATCTAATTTCATATAACTATGACAATTACATTTACAATTATTCTTCTAATTGTAAGTTTGTGCCTTTAGATTCATGGTCCACTTAGATGATTTTCTAACTAAATATTTATAAATTCTACCAACTAATGACCAATATCCACAAAATATGGTTCAAAAGTACAAAGGTGACATAAAATATTCAAAATGGTCTATCTTCCACCTTGTGCACCATCTTTCACTTGCGCGGTGTCTTCTGAGCTTGCACAACATCCGCAATGTTACGCAACTGAATTGTCCCAAAACCCATGTGAATAACACATAGGCAAATTCTTTGTAGTTGATGTGAGCAAGCCCTATATGCTACATCTCACTTGAGATGGTATTTTCATGGACAAGGGTTATCTTTGGATGTCCTTTGAGTTTATATAGTCCTCCTTCTTCTTCTCCAATGACCACAGTATATTCAAGTGTCTTTCCTTTGGAACACATCAGTACTTGTCCATCTATAAAAGAAACTCTATATCATTTCTGATCTAGAGATGAGATGGAAAGTAAGTTCTTTTTCAAACTTGGTACATACAACACTTCCTTCATCTTCATGGAAGTCCCAGAGTCAAGCTTGTATATTGATTCACCAATACCTTTGTGGGATATTGATAGTCATCTCCCAATGATACTTTCTAGGGAGAGTTATTCTCTTCAAATCTTGATAGATTTTTCTTCCTCCCTATCATATGCTTCGAGGCACCACTATCAATAATCCATGTGTCTTCTCCAGGTGTTATAGACCCAAAGAGTGGAAAGAATAGTACATATTCATCTACATCTGCTTCTCCTGTTAATCTCTTTCAAGGTCTTTCTTCTTCATCCTCATCTTCAGCTAGATGAGCATGATGTCTCTTGTTGTTTTTCTTCTTCTTTGGTGATGGACACTCTCTGGCTAGGTGTCCAATCTTATGACTATTGTAGTATTGTTAATTTGAGTAATCCTTCTTCTTCTTTCAAAAATTCTTCTTAGAAGGTTTCTGATTACTCTTCTTGAAGTTTGATTGCTTCCTTTATTTAGTATGGGTGGATAGATCATGGTCATGTTTGGGTGTTATAACGTTTAGACTAATTCACCTAATATTTAATTATCGACCGGGGTTGGTAGTCTTACAGTTGACACAAAATATATGCGAAGGTAGAGGGGTTCCTATGGTGTCGTGGAAATATTCTAACAAAAAAAATAAGATATTTCAAAATGAAAAACCGAGTCAAAATACTAAGAATTCAATTATTAAGGTAATTAAACTAGAACAAAATATTAAACTAAATAATTGACAATTTATTTTATAAGTAAATAAATTTAAATTGAAAATGATACTATCAACAACTAGCTTTTCAAAATAGGAAAGTAAGATGCAACGAAGACCTAACTAATAAGCAAGTAGAAAACTTAATAAAGAAAATTAAATAAAAAGAAACAAGTAGAAAACTTAATAGGAATATCTTTGAATTTTTCCCTACAAGTCTCTTTCAGTAATCACACAATGAAAAAGAAATAACCTGAAAACATACTAATGGTAACACATACAATACTGAATTTTACATGCAAATGGAAAAATCAATCCAAAGGCATAAACACATAACAATACATCAGTATAAATAAATCAGAAACAAACTCAAGAAACAAAACATAAAATAGCTTAACACATACTCAAGGTGAAAAGAAGTAAGGTAACTTTTAATAAATAACCTAAAACAATCAAATTTAACTTTAATGTTAAATATAACTATCATCTAACTATCTCATTCGAAGCATACTTCAAACATTAAACAAATAGAACTGAAAACAATGTCAAAACACATTAAAAACACTAAAAACAAGACTATGGGTTGAATGACAGTTTGAACTGTAGGTCTGAAAGGGGCGACTGAATGACAGTTTAAACAGGCTATCCGAATGGCAGTATGCATAGTTAAAATGATAGAAATTAACCTAAATGAGCTAATCTTCAGCTGAATTTGTGTTGTCACGTCCCCATCCCTTGGAACGGAGAAGAGGACGCGACGAGCAGACCAATCACAACATCAAAGGGGCAACTAGCCCATGAACATAAATCAATGCTGAGAATTAAAAGCTTAAACAGGCATAACAGGGTGCATAGTCCATCATCCAAGATGCACAATTCTTCAATCATACAGTGGAAGCAAACATTTACATACAACCAGCATTCAACATGTTCATCATAACTCATTATACAATAGATTAAATTGCAGAGAAGAAACAGTCAGCAGCACTTATCTTTTGGTGAAGAATTCAACCGCAACCAGCTACGTCACTGCAACGTTCCACCCAACCATAGGCCAGCTTGCTCATCAATCTCTCAGCAGCTTGCTCATCAATCTCTCAGCAGCGTTGCCACCCCCGAGCTAGGCATGATTCCTCCAGAATAAGGGTAAATTGCAGGCTTATACATAGCCAAGGGGCACAAAAAAGCCCAAACCAACACCGCTGGGTTTCACAGGCTTTCAACAGACAAGCCAAGCCAGCACAGTCCAAAGACTATCCATTGCACTCAGGCAATTACTTAGCTGTCATAGCTTAAACATGGAAACGAATTCTGAGTCATTCTTGGCCCTATCGTGGCCAAAATGACTCTCACTCGAATTTACAACAGTTCCCAGCATGTAGGGAAGACCACAACAACCACAGCCAACACCGTGGGAAAACACAGCCCGTCCTGGGCAACGAAATCATCAAGAAAACATATACAAACCGTTTTGGGGAAGAAATCACAGTCTCCCAGCCTGTGGGTGAGCGTGAGCAACAATGCAAAACCCACAATCATCCCGTGAGTGAGGGATACGACCACACTATCCACAAATCCACAGAAGAAAACTGCTGCGTGGGTAAATCCGGCAAAATCCAGTGCGTGAAGGCAAAAACGAGAGGAAATCCCCAGTGCGTGAGAATGCACAGCAATAGAGGTCCTGCGTGAGGAGAAAACAAATCCGATTTTGCCTGTGGATGAACAAAACAACAGCAGGGACGCGAATTACAGTGCGTGGGTGCTTCAGCAACTCGTGGAGCCCCCAAAAAATGTCTGCGTGAGACCAAAAATGCCCCCAAAACCTCTGTGTGAGAAGCAAACAGCCAAAAACGTGGTGAGAGTGAACTCCCCAGGGAAGAGTGCGTGAGGGTGAAGAATGGGCAGACGTGGGTGGAGTGAGCAAGTGGGTAAGGCTGACAGCCTACCACAACCACCACCACTTCAGTAATAACTGCCCCAACCACCAGCTGAAGCATTAAAGAGGTTGGAAGAGGTTGGATGGGACAAAAGGATGGCAAATCAACAAGGGTGATAAAACATGGGTTCTTCCCCTTAACCAAGGTTTGACATCCCCCACCCCTTATCCTTCAGAACCATGCCCTTTTCATTCAACGCTGCATTGTCGTAGCTGGTTGTGGTTTATTTTAATTGATGTGCGGGTTTACATGATGTCAAAATATAAGGTGCCGGATAGCACGACAAACCATCGGCAAATATCCCCATTGCCGAACATTCACAACCAAATCGATGGTGGGGCTTTCCAGGATTAATTACAATATATACATCATGCAAACGGGGTCGAAACCGGGGACATGACATGTGCACATGTAAATCTAATGCATAAAGGCAATAAGTAAACCTACTTACTGATCAAATTTAAGAATGGAATGAACTTAAATGAATTCATGAACATAAAGAAATCATTAAGAAATAAACTAGAATTTTTAATTGCATAACTCATAATAGAAAGGAAATAAACAAAACTGAACCTATTTAACTTGATAAAACCAATCTATTCTATTTCTTGTAAATAAAATGAATAGTAAACTGGAAATAAAATGACTGAAAGTAAATTTGAAAGAAAACTATGCACACAGTTAACTATTTAATCTTCAGAAGAAAAAAATTTGCATTACAGAAAAATGAGCTGATAAAACAAACTGTAAATTAAACTAGCTACAACAAAAAAGATGAAAGAAATAAACAAGAAAAGAAACCTCTAGTTGATGAGGGGCCCTCTCAGCAATCAGGGATGATGCCTGGCTAACACTTACTCAAACGCAATCATAAATAGCAAAGCATACATCTCTTTATTCAAACGATGGAACAAAAATATAGAATTCTTCTCCAAAAACGACTATCTAACAAATAAAATGATAAAATCTCCAACTCTGCACAAGGAGGTGTTTATATACAACATTTACAAGGATGACCAAGTTGACCCTTTAGGGGTCGACTGCTCTCTAAATTTATTCAACCATAAAGGCGTCTAACTGATAAAAATACAATGCACAGGATCTTCCTCCTTCAGCACACGTCGTCTCTCTTCATTGGATAGTGTAACACACAGGCTCCCTCTCCATCACAAATGGTTCTCATATGTGGTGCACAGCTCCTTCCTTAGCATATCAGGTGGACTGGTGTTGGACAAAGGAGAGCGCATGGGAGAGTCTTCTAGAACATAGGTTAAATACATCAACCCAACACATGGACTATTGGTGAGGTGTCGACGAAGGAGGCTACAGGCTGGCGAATCATCTAGAATGCGAGCTTCATTACCCAGATGCGTGGACAGTAAACAGTTCACAGGCTGTTTCAATTATTTTAATGCCTGATATCAATTCTCAATAGCTCGCAGTCTAGTTAGTGATATGGACAAAAAGCTGAACAATGAGCTGGATCGTGAGCTGGAAGCGGGTCAATGCTAAGACGAATGCGATGTCTGTTTGCTGGTGTGCTTAAGAACTATGGTCTACAGTAACAATATTTAAATGCCTAGAAACCTTCCAATGTGTTTCGCACAGTGAGCTGGATGACAAGTTGGACGTGGTATGCGCCTGGAAAGCTCAATGTGTGCTTGTTTTCAATTCATCCAAAAAGATTATATAACCTGCAAACAAATATATAAATCAATTAATATATCAAATGTGCTTCAATAATGTCAATTTTAATCAATAAAATCATAAAATGATAATAATAAATGGATTTTATATAAACCTTAAATTCATACATACCTGGGATGAATAGTGATCTGCGTGACATAAAATATGCCAAAAGATAATAAAACATATTTTTAAATAAGTAATTTAACTGCCAAAAATGATTACAAATCTAGGATCAACATTCCCCCAAACTGGAGAAATGCCAGGTCCCATTGAGCAAAAAGAAAGATTACAGATCACACTATCATAGTGAATTTTGAGACATGAGCCAACAACAAGCATATAAATAAATGAGTAAGTTCATAAGGTTTAAAATTAATTCAACCATGTCCAAAGTTTTATCAAATCTAGGATCAACATTCCCCCAAACCAGAGAAATGCTAGGTCCCACTAAGCAGAAAGAAAGATTACAGATCACACTATCATAGTGAATTTTGAGACGTGAGCCAATAATGAGCATATACATAAATGAGTAAGTTCATAAGGTTTAAAATTAATTCAACCATGTCCAAAGTAAAACTTTGAACAGGTTGAACATATGACATAAAGGCATAAATTGCATTTACTATAAGATTGATCAACAAGAAAATTGGTCATTTGATAGTTTACATGCATTATTGGGTAAGAGGATAAGGTTGTCAATAATGAAATGATAAGAAAAATTTCTAAGCATCCACATGGAGGTAAAAAAATTTCCCCAAAAAAACAAAATTTGGTTAGCAAATTTTAATTATAAGTGCTATTATATTATAATGTTTTATTTAGATTTCCATTTGGTATTTCATTTGGACCCTCATTCGATTCTTCATATAGTTCTCTGTATTGATTTTGCTGTAAAAATATGCTTCATGCTATAATCAAGTTCCACTACTTACATTATCTTGAAAACACTTGTCATTTGTTAGGGATAAATAGATTTGACATAAATAATGAAAAAAATAAAAAAACAATCTAATTTTTCTTAATCCTTCCCCCAAACCAAAGATATGACGTGTCCTCAAGCCATAGAAGAGAGGAGAATTGATTATTCTAGAAAATAAAAAATAAAGAGTTCTATCATGTTGTTTATTAGTTTGTAAGAAAAAGAAAAACTAATCAGTAAATGGAAATGATTCAGATATGTATATTCATGAAAAATATAATAGTACTTAGAAATATCGCTTGAATGATAATAGTTTAACCAAAAGAATGCCACAGGAAAAGCTAGAATTCTATGCCTTATTTTAAATATATCCTGCCATCACAAAATATTTAAGTTTACTTTGGAGTATGTGAGATTTATAGCTATGGATCTCATTGCTAGGATAATGACATCCTAGGTATATGTTGAATTAGATAACCATGGTCAACCCCAACTTATAGCCATTCTCAAACGACATGTTAAACAATTGGCCGTGACATGTTTATTCATAAATTCTAAAAAAAATTATTTATATTATCAGTGTTTTAAGAACTATGTGCATAGTAGTGCATTAACCATATCTCTTTTACCAGGTATTGCCCTGCTACCAACAGGCCTGTTCAGTACCCCAACGGGTTTACCTTGGTATCATGCAAGCATAGTCCCACTTCTAGCGAGCCTGTTCAGTACCCTGGTGGGTTTACTTGCATTTATCAAGCTTCCATGTTTTAAGTTTTTACTTAGCATTGACCCGCTGCCAGTAGACATGTTCAGTACCCCGGTGGGTTTGCCTTATATAATGATACTAAATATATGGAAGCTGATTGGTACTAGAGTGTGTTAGGTCCTACTAAACACATAATTCGATTTTGTAAAATAAACTTATAACTAATTTCATAATGGCCTTAACCATAGATCATGTCAAAAGAGAATAACTTAAAGTTGTTCTTTAACCTTACAATCCTTCTTCTTCATAAAAGAAAAAGTAATGCTACCCATAGACAAAAAAATCCATTTACTCTCGAGTTATCACCAAAATAGATGAGAGACAAGTTTTGATAACAAGCATAAGATGAACTAGTAATCCATAGGTGTAATATGAGAATGTAAAAAATATGATAATGAAAGTAGGTTTGTCAAGCAATTGTTCAAAAGAGAAAATCAGAAATATACATGTCTGAAGCAAAATACCAAAAACCATATGAATCATAGAAGAGTTGGTTAAGAATGATATACAAAGGATTGTAATTTTTTTCCACTATAAACTGCAAAATTCAAAAGTACCCCAAGAAATGTTAAGATTGATGAGTGTTTTAACATACTTCCTTTTCCAAGTACTACTCCATGAGCTTCTTATAGAGATAGAATACTTGTAATCAAACTGCAAACCCACTTGTTAGATGATTCAATTTTTTCATGAAGACATATATAAAAAAAGAAAAAGAGTCCCTTGTAAACAATCTATTAGAAATGACTCTTATTTATTTAAAGAACACACATATTTACATATATACAAATGATAATAACCCAAAATAATTTTTAAAGATTAGGAGGAGGAGGAATAGCTAACCAGTAGTTAACTTTCCTTTGAAATTTTTAAACCATGAGTTGAATAGTAGTTCCCAATCTCTAGTATTAAATTGCTTTTATTTAATAAATTTATCATGCCATGTCTTTCATTGCTTCTGTATTAATATGGTTCTTTGGAGTGCATCTTGTTTAATCTCATCTAATTCATTAATCCGTAATATTCATTTTTTCTATGCTTCATCCAAATTCATGCCTAATTGTGCTGCCATACGAAAGGTTTTAACTTGAAATTCAATAGGTCAAAGGACTTGTTTTCTATACACTAACTCATAGGGGGTATGTCCGGTAGTGTTTCTCCATGTTATCCTATAGGCCCATAAAGCCTCTGGGAGTCTATCTGCCCAATCCTTATGATGTAAGTGAATGGTTTTGGTTAAAATGGCTTCTAATACTTTATTAGTTGATTCTACCTGACCATTAGCCTGAGGTGATAAGGTGAATATTTGCAATGTCGGATACCATATTTCGTAGTAAGTTCTTACATTAATTTACAAGTAAATTAAGTACCTTGATCTGTGACAATTTCTCTAGGTACACCAAACCGAGTGAATATTTCTTCATATATGAATTCTACCACTGATTTCTCCATGGCCCTAAACAAAGCTTTAGCTTCTACCCATTTGGTGACATAGTCCGTGTAAACTAGGATATTTTTTTTTTACGAGAATGGGAGAAATTGTTCCTACAAAATCAAGAGCCCATTTCTCAAAGGGTTCAACCATGACTTGGGATTGTAGGGGAATCTGATCAGATGACCTAGGTCTACCCATTCTTTGGAAACTATCGCATCCTTTGACATATTTGGAAGCATCCTTAAAAATGCTTGGCTATTAATAACCAGAATGTAATACTTTGTATGTTGTCCTCTTATCAGAAAAATGTCATCCACATGGTCCATCATGGCATGCATGGAGGATGTTTGTCATTTCATCCTCTCACATGCATCGTCGAATAATAAGATCTATACCAGTGTGGAAGAGATCGTTGTCAACCCAATAATACTTGGAACTCTGAACTATAATACGATGCTTCTCATGTGGGGACAAATGGTTTGGTATTTTCCCAGTTGCTAAATAATTGGCAATATCTGTGAACCAAGGGGTATGAACAGATATAGAAAACAGATGTTCGTCAGGAAAAGTGTCATCAACTGGTTTAGTACAGTCTTCATGTTGACTACAGGAAAATAAATATGCTACTAGATTTTCTTTACCAGGTCAGTTAATGATGGTAATGTTAAATTCTTGTAATAAAAGAAGCCATCAGGTCACTCTACCATTGGTAATTGGTTTATTCATTACAAATATAATGGAAGAGTGATTGGTATGCACAAAAAATTCATAACCTGTAATGTAATGGCGAAATTTATTAATAGAATAAACTACTTCCAAAAATTCTTTTTCAGTAACAGTGTAATTAAGTTTGGTAGGAGTCAAATTTTTGCTAATAAAATAAATGGCATAAGGTGCTTGTCCCTCTTTTTGGTCGAGGACTCCTCCTATGGTTGTATCAGAGGCATCGGTGGATATATGAAAAGGAAGGGACCAATTAGGACCCCTGAGTATTGGTGCCATTGATAGTTTAGCTTTAGAATTTCAAAAGCATTTTGACAAGATTCTGTCCACTAGAAATCTATGTCCTTTGTAAGTAATTTAAACATTGGTGCAACTATTTTAGTGAAATTTTCAATAAAGCGACAGTAATGTCTTGCATGACCAAGAAATATTCTTACCTATTTCTAAGTTTTGGGATAGGGAAGGCCAACAATTACTTCAATATTCACAGGATCTACCTTAATTCCTTGGGAGGAAACATGGTGTCCTAAAACTATAGCTTCTGTCAGTAATATTTTACATTTTTCACGATTAAGGGATAAATTTGTTTCTTGACATCAGATCAAGACCCTCTTGAGGTTGTGAAGGGATTCTTGAAAGGTATTTCCATAGGCTATAAAATCATC
>LPNX010273440.1:606213-669134 GCA_001517045.1 Pseudotsuga menziesii
TCTGATGCTATTAAAATCTGGTTGTAACCACTATATTAATCAAGAAAGGAAAAATATTGTTTACCTGACATGGTATCTAACACTTGATCAATAAAAGGTAAAGGAAAGTAGTCTTTAAGTGTAGCTTTGTTTAGCTCCCTAAAATCAACACAAATGCGCCATTTCCCTATGAAAATATTTGGGACTACTACTAAAGTAGATACCCATTTACTATCGGATATAGGATAGATGAAACCAGCAGTGAGGAGTTTTAATAATTCTTCTTTTACTATATCCTTTAGAGCAGGATTCATCCTCCTTTGTGGATGCCTTACATGTGACATGTTTGGATCCATATAAATGTGGTGAATATAGGTTTCGGGATGTATACCCTTCATATCGGTGTATTCCAATGAAAATGATCCAACTTGTTTCTTAAGAACTTTAAGCAGTTGTGCTTGTTGGTTTTCACTTAACCCTGCGTTTATATGTAGAAATTTTCCAGGGCCAACCTCACAAGGTATGGTAGAGGTTCATGTATTCTCTTAATCACGAAGAAACAAGGTGACTCTATAAACAATGATACAGCCATATTCTCTTGAAACTCATCTCCAAAAATATGATCAAATTGAGAAAAAGACTGAGGAAAATCTATACAAGTTGTTGAAGAAATAAACTGATTTAATACATTCTCAGTGGTCTGCTCCTGAAGTGCCCATGAGAAATCAATAGGAAGGGAGAGGTCATCAAATTCCTTGTCCCCGAAAGAAAAATTTAACCACCATGAGTTTTTAGTTATTGGTTGTGTTGGGGGGTATAAAATAAGTCTTTGTGTAGACAACCCATTGGAAATAGTCATCTCTCCATCCCTACATCCTATAAAAGCATTTGCGGTAGCTAACCATGGTCTTCCCAAGATAATAGGATTCCCTTTAGAAGGATACTTTGATTCTATGACCATAAATTCGACAGGGTATTCCCATGAGGCTACTAATATAGTAATGTCATCTGGGACTCCAGCAGGTTTTACTGTAGTACAGTCTGCTAGTTCAAGGATGGAAGGGGTAGTTTGACGAAATTGTCCTAACTACAAAAATCTAAAACTGTGGTGGTCATCACGTTGATGACAGAGACTAAATCAATTAATGTATATTCAATGGAGGTGTTTTTTTATAATTACAGTCACTACTTGGTCTTCTGGATTTGTATATTTTGCAATCCAGGACTGATCTGTCATACATTCAGACATCTCTCCTATAACATGAATTGTAAGAGGGTCATTTTGCTTCTTCCTTGAGCATTTAATGCATAGATCCGTTATTACCTTGATGTATATTGGTATGTTTTTGATAGCTTGTAATAGATGGATTTTGATATAGATATTCTTTAATTCATTCAAAATGTTAAACTCCAGATGAACTACAGGTTTTTCTATCACTAGTCTTTCCGGGAATGGAGGAACTCTTTTCTCTTGAATAGTTTCTTTTGGAGGATGGGTGTGTACTAGAACCTTTAGAACGTTCACATATTCAAAAATAACATCATTCATGGGTTCATTTGAATCCTCTTCTTCTTCATTTTCTTCATTAATGGTGACTGATGACTTGGGTTTATCATTCACAACTCTTCCATATCGTAATTGAATTTCATTTATAGGTACAGTCGAAATAAGGTACAATGAAAGAGTTTGCAACTCAATGTTGTTAAGAGCTTGATTTGGTTTATTATTAGGTTAAGGTATCGGTTGTGCAGGTAATAATGTTGGTCGAGGAGGATTTGTATTCTGAAAATGATGAGGTTGTTTTGTGATAAAAGGAACTGGAGGTACAAATACAGGCGAAATTTGTTGTAAATTTGTTTGATACTGAGGATAAGGATGATTAGGTGCAGGGACAGGTTGTGAATGAGGATATGGTTGTCCTCTCCACCCTTGTGACCAATATTGTTGTTACGAAAATTAAGGGGGACGGTACTGGAGTGGCCAATTTGGCCAACTTGAATTGTTCCATTGTTGAGGTGGTTGATATGGAGGATAATAGAGTGGAGGTTGAGGTGGAAAGTTATGATATGATGGTTGGTCTCTAGGTTTACAAGGATTCCTCCTATATGTTTCAGCTACATCCCCACTCTTATAGATGGCTTGCAACCCAGGAAAGGATGCGAAGTTATCTGTTGGATGCTCTTTTGTACAGATGTGACATACAGAGATGTTGTTTAATGGAAATTCCCTTTGGGGATGTTTGGTCCTACATCTTGGAAAAAATATGTTCATTGTTGCTCACTCTTCATCCTGCCTTTTCTCTGCTTGTAAAGCATATAGTTGAGAACCCATTGCTCCTAAGATGTCAATTTTGAAATTCTCCAACAGGTTTCCTAAATCTACCCTTGTAACGCCACCTGAACTAGGAATGATTCCTCTTACATTTCTACTGTAAGGCTCTCAAAACAATTTCACAACTTCCCCACTACTCCTAGAATAATTTTTACACATATCACTGATTTGTGCAAAAGTTTTATGAGAAATATCTCTAGCTACCATGAGATTAATACTTTCTAACAAGTCCTTGGAGATCCCCTTAAGAAAAAGTGTACATACTGCATCTTCTCAGAGGTCACTATATTTTGATTTGTGTAATGTATA
This sequence comes from Pseudotsuga menziesii, assembly GCA_001517045.1. Lineage (NCBI taxonomy): Eukaryota > Viridiplantae > Streptophyta > Pinopsida > Pinales > Pinaceae > Pseudotsuga > Pseudotsuga menziesii. The sequence continues at coordinate 608,834 of LPNX010273440.1, forward strand.
AATGAACCTTTCGAGATAATCCCGTAGTCTCTCATATTCAAGTTGTTGTATCTTGAATATATCATGTCAAGAGTTCTTAGGTTTGCAGCATTCTTCATATTTTCACAAGAATGAAGTTTTCATATCATCCCAAGTCATGATAGTGAATTCTCCTAATCCCATGAACCATCTCTATTATTCTTGCACATTGATCTAGGAACAAAGCATCAATCTCATCAAAGAATAATCAACAAATAACTCATGAAGTGGTGTTTATCAGAAACGGAATTGGTTTCCTCTCTGTATATTTAATAAACAATGAATGGTTACAATAACAATGTCAAGCAATAGCTTGAATCAATGAGGAATTCGAATACCTAAGGAGGCAATTCAAAATCAATGAGTGAGTCTAGCTTAACTAACTCTAAACCATTGCTTTACACTCAGTTAACCACTTGACCAAAACCCTAATTGACTTACCAAACCCTAACTAAAGTCGAAGTGAAATAAATGACTGAATCTCAACTGAAGGAGATCAAACACATGTCATAGCAAGCCAACCATCAAGTGCTAGTGCTCCATGACTTCAATGAACCCCAATGAGGTTAAATAAAGCTGAAATGATCATCTTAAGTTGGTGGAGGTGCCCCTGTTGACTCCATATCATTAAATAATAATAAATAATCATTAAATAGTATATTTAATGAGAGGAGATTCCTTAACTGACTAGTTGAACTGATTGTAACCACTAGTTAGCAATTAGGTGCATTAATATCACTCAAATCACCCTCGGAGTGCTCCAGTTAGCTTCCTTGACTATAGGTAAGTGTGGGTGTGACTAGATGATGGCAATTAATGCTCCACTGATGTCAATTGACACTATTTAATGAGAGGAGATTCCTTAACTGACTAGTTGAACTGATTGTAACCACTAGTTAGCAATTAGGTGCATTAATATCACTCAAATCACCCTCGGAGTGCTCCAGTTAGCTTCCTTGACTATAGGTAAGTGTGGGTGTGACTGGATGATGGAAATTAATGCTCCACTGATGTCAATTAATGTCAATTATACTTAGTATAGTGGTTTAACTAGTCCAATTTGACCAAAAAGAGTGTGTATGGTGGTAAATGTCTCCAACACCCCCCCTTAAGCTATACTCAAGAAGAGTTAGAAAACATAGATGCATAAAAATGCTAGGGCCCCATCAACTAAGGCCATAGGTCACCCTGTACAATGCTGAAACTGAAAACAATGCTCAAAACAAACTAAGTGAGGAAAATAGGGAAAACCCAGTGGGAAAACGCCCCCTCAAGTTGAACATTGAAAGTAGTCTGAATCAACCTGATGAACTCAACCCCAATAGTGAACGGAGGTAAGTGAACTTCTTTTCTGAAAATATCTTGGTGAAGATGTCTGCAATCTTCTCATCAGTCGGGCAGTATTGCAGAATGATGGTCCTGTCATGCACTAGCTCCCAGATGTAGTGCATGCGAATCTCTACATGCTTGGTCCTCTGTCTGGTAACTAGATCTGTGGATATCTTAATAGCACTCTGGTTTTCACAAAATAGGACAGTGGACAAATTACTACCAAGATCAAACTCTGAAAGAATGCCTTGCAACCAAACTACTTGGACGTAAGCATTCACCGCTCCTCGATACTTGGCCTCTGCTGAAGATAGTGCTATGGAAGCTTGATTTTTGCTTGACCAGCAAATAGGTCCACCACAAAAAATGAATACATATCTGGAAGTTGACTTCTGATCAATAGAATCACCTACCCAATCGGAATCTGTGTATCCAACCAGCTCTAGCTCGGAGTCTGCAGCATAGTGAATGTCGTAGGTCCTGGTTCCCTGAATATAGTGGAGGATCCTCTTGGCTGCCTTACAATGAATGTCATGAGGCTGCTGCATGTATCTTGATATAGAATTCATGGCATAAAAAATATCATACCTAGAATGTGTCAAGTACAACAAGCTACCAATCAGTTGTTGATAAATAGTGCAGTCCATGGGAGGTGTGTGTTTTCCTTCTTCAAGGCTGATCCCTGAAAGGAAAGGGAATGGTGCAGGCCTACATTTAGCCATGTTAAAATTTAATAATAGGTCTGAAATCTATTTTTACTGAGTGACCATAATACCATCATAATTTTTCTCAATTTCGAGCCCCAAAAATTGTTTCAGAAGCCCCAAATCACTCATTTCAAAGGCATTGTGGAGAGCAGTTTTGATGGCTGAAATGGAGGCAACTGTGCTACCTGTGATCAGTAAGTCATAAACATATAAAACAATGATAATTATATGATCATAATGCTGCTTTAAATACACATTTTGATCTGATCTACATCTCTGAAAGTTTTGCGAGAGAAGGAAGGCATCCATCTTGGAATACCGCTCTCTTGGGGCCTGTTTTAACCCGTATAGTGACTTCTTTAGCTTGCAAACCAAAGATGGATCAGTGATGTATCCCTAAATTGGATTCATGTATATATCCTCATGAATATACCCATGCAAAGATGATGACTTAACATCCATGTGATGCACCTCCCAGTGCTTGGATGCTGAAATAGCGAAAACAAGGCGGATGGAGTCCATTTTTGCAACCGGTGCAAAGGTCTCATGGTAGTCCACTCCTTGGACCTGAGAGAAACCTTTTGCTACCATAATTACCTTATATTTTCAGGTGCTTACATCATCAGTGACATTTTTCCAAAACACCCACTTGCATTGAACCAATTTCCTTCCCGAAGGAAGAGAAACTAGCTCCCAAGTAGTGTTTTTCTGAAGAGAATTCATCTCTTCATCCATGGAAACTTGCCATCTCGGATCATTCCAAGAATGGTAGTAGGATTTTGGATCTGAAATAATCATCAAATAGCAATCTTTGGACATAAAATTAGCAAAACAAGAGAGCACAATACTTGCTCTTTGGAAATTAAGCCGGGTTCTCCTTGGATCATCTAGATTTCCAATGTTTTCTCCTGCACAGGAGAGTGTATATTGGGCCCATGTAGGAAGATGATATTGCACTTCAGGTTTTGATTCAGAATATGATTATTGCTGCACACTGATATAATAAATCAGAGGATCCAAATCAGGGTCATCACCCCCAATTTCATCATCCAAATATTCAGTAGAATAGGAAGGAAATTCAACAGTTTTCTCCTTCACTAGTTCCACCTCCTGAAGAGGCTCATCGAACTTGGCACTTCTCTTGATGATGATTTGTTTGGTATTTATATCCAGCAGCTTGAATCCTTTAGATTCATTATGATACCCAATAAACATACATTCTATTCTTTGCGGTTGCAAATCCCTTCTTTTATCTAGCGGAATCCGGGCCCATACAGTGGACCCAAACACCCGTAGGTTCGACACATCCGGCTTGTGTCTGAAGTCTGACTTGAAAGGAGTATTTCCTTTAATAGATGAGTGTGGCACCTTTTTATGAATTTATTCTATAGCATGCATGGCTTCAGCCCACAAATTTTCAGCAAGCTTCTTTGACTCCAACATACAGGTGGTCATCTCCTTGAGAGACCGGTTCTTCCTTTCCGCTACCCTGTTCTGCTGGGGAGTGTAGGGAATTGAATGCTGGACCTAAATATTAATTTGGGAGAATATGTACATCAAATATTTACTGACATACTCCCCTCTGATATCATATCTCAAGATATTGATCTTAATCCCAGAGGCATTTTCAATCAAGGCCTTCAATTCATAAAATTTTCCACATACTTCTGATTTCTTTTTTAGAAAGAAAACCCATGTATACTTTGAAAATTCATCAATAAAAGTAAGGAGGTACCTTGATCCATTCATGGATGTGACAGGAATTGTACCGCTGATCAGAATGTATCATCCCCAATATGCTTGTAGTTTGGTTTTCCTTCCCCCGATCAAACTTGTGCTCAGGGTGTTTTCCAATCACACAGCCCTTGCAAATTCCCGTGGTTTCCTTGATGACCTGGAGGCCTTCAACCATGGATTATTTCTGTAATTGCTGCAAATATTTGAAATTAATATGGCCAAACCTCTCATGCCACATCCTACTAACCTCATTTCCATGAGTTAGCATAGCAGTGGACTTTGCATTCGCAACAAAGTGAGAGAACTCATAGGCTTTTGCATGATGATTTGCAAGGCCTTTTGCAATGAGTTTCCCGGATGAAATTTCTGTTATCTCAACATCATTTGGGATGAAAGAGACTCTCTTAGGCATTCTTGTATGTGTCATCTGATATACACTAAGGATATTTGCTGCTAGACATGGTACATACAAAACATTAGAGAAAAAACCATTTTCAAGATCTACAGTACCTTGTCCTTCGGAAATGATGGTGGAGTCATCTCCCATGTGGATGGGGATGGATTTTCTGGTCTCCAAGGATGAAAAGGAGTATTTTTCAGCCATCATGTGATTCCAAGTTCCAGATTCAATCAGCAGTGCTTTGTACTTCGAAGTGCTTGCCATGAGGGCATGACCTTTCTCATGCCGTGGTTCCCGATCTTGGTGATCTCTCCTCCGAAAGCTCTCTGGAATATTGATGTGATTCCTCTCAAGGAGAGAGGTTGCTTCATCAATATTTTTCTTCATGTAGGCATGTTCAGGGTGAAGACCTTTCCCGCAGTAAGAACACTTGAATTTTTCTTTCCCATTGTGCCCTTTTCCTTTGTTCTTCCTTGAACCGGAAGATTCATCATGCTGCTGGTTTTCAACTCTAGGCTTGGGAGCATCAAATTTAGTTTTCTAATTTTTCTACTACATTCCTTTACCCTTCATATATTTGGGCCATGAGACATGGAGGGCCTGATCACGGAAAGATCGGATGATCCCCATCTGGACAAGCTTGTCATGTTCATTAGTTAGGGACTCAATGACGGCATTAAGTGTAGGCATCTTCCATCCGGGGGTTGTGAGCTTCCCTGCACTGAATGTAGAAACAAAAACTGAATAATCAGCCCCAAGTTTGGAGAGGATGGCAAGGATGAGCTGATCATCCTCCTTCTCCATGTTGCATTGTTTCAAGAGTAAAACAATATGCTTGAACTTTGTAAAGAAATCATTCAGAGTCTCAAAATTGGAAGGTTGGAAAGACATGAGTTCATTTTCGAGCTGGTAAACCCTCAAGTCATCATTCTTTCCATATAGATATTCCAATTTGTCCCATATTTCTTTCAGTGTCTTCAAATCTGTAATATGAAAGAGAATTTCTCGGGAAATAGAGAGGCATAAGAAACCGAAGGCTGCATCCTTCTTGCTCAAGAATCTTGATTTTTCTACGGCAGATCCAGGCTCAACTTTAGTGTCCATGGTGACTCTAAAAAGTCCTTTGGAGCACAATTGAAACTCCATATAAATTTTCCATGAGTGGAAATTGTATGGAGTCAAGATATCTACTGAGGAGGCCATCTGGATGTGTTGTAGCGAATGCTTCACCTGTAGAAACCTGAAAAACAAAACAGAAAGGGAAAAATAAGGTTGGACAACCTACACATTCTAGGATTCCATCACACCCAGCATAGTCAATCAAGCAAGCTTGATCAACAAGTTCTTTACTTGGGATATTGAGTGGTAAGCCTTGGTTTCTTGTGCAGTGCTGGAATTTTGAGCTATTGCTCACTTTTCATCGAGAAATCTGTCAAAAAGCTTGTTTTTGAGAGATAGATCTTCATTCTGCCGTATGCTCTGATACCATATTATTCTTGCACATTTATCTAGGAACAAAGCATCAATCTCATCAAATAATAATCAACAAATAACTCATGAAATGGTGTTTATTAGAAATATAATTGGTTTCCTCTCTGTATATTTAATAAACAATGAATGGCTACAATACCAATGTCAAGCAATAGCTTGAATCAATGAGGAATTTGAATACCTAGGGAAGCAATTCAAAATCAATGAGTGATTCTAGCTTAACTAACTCTAAACCATTGGTTCACACTCAGTTAATTACTTGAACAAAACCCTAATTGACTTACCAAACCCTAACTGAAGTTGGAGTGCAATAAATGATTGAATCTCGACTGAAGGAGATCAAACACATGTCATAGCAAGCCAACCATCAAGTGCTAGTGCTCCATGACCTCAATGAACCCTGATGAGGTTAACTGAAGTTGAACTGATCATCAGAAGTTGGTGGAGGTGCCCCTATTGACTCCAGATCATTAAATAATAATAAATAATCATTAAATAGTATATTTAATGAGAGGAGGCACCTTAACTGACTGGTTGAACTGATTGTAACCACTAGTTAGCAATTAGGTGCATTAATATCACTCAGATCAACCTCTAAGTGATTCAGTTAGCCTCCTTGACTATAGGTAGGCGTGGGTGTGACTGGATGATGGCAATTAATGCTCCACTAATGTCAATTAATGTCAATTATACTTAGGATAATGGTTTAACTAGGAGAATTTGACCAAAAAGAGTGTGTATGGTGGTAAATGTCTCCAACAATCTCAAGGCAGAATGTTTTAGTGTAGCAGGAAAGAGTGTTAGTTTGTGAGAATCTTGTAGATACGTATAGTTTCTACAAAGGATATTGAACTTGAACAGGAATGTGTCTGGGTCCTCATTACTTTTTCCATAGAAAGTAGGTAAGGAGGAAGGAGGAATGTTCTTCATAGTTACATCCTGCATCATGTCTAAAATAGGGAACTTGAAGGTGGCCTCAGTTCAATTTTCTCCTTCTCCTTCATCATTTCTAACTTCATCATGATCTTTATTATTTTCTCGTCTCTCCATATAAGCTAGATTTTTAACGTAAATATACCTAGGAGCCTCCTTTCGAGGTGATAATGGGGCGTCCCAATGTTCTTTTTTGGGAGATATCTTCCTCTCATCAACCATGTTTTTATTTAATACTAAAGGGATAGTAGATTCTATTGTGAAAGTTTCAATTTGTGAGATAACTGGATCTATGGAGGTTCCAAAGAGAGATTTTACCTAGGAAGGATCAACAAATTCAATGAAGTTTGGATCTCCTACTAGTGAAAAAGTTTTGTTATTTGGATTCAATACTAGTGGAGGGTTAAAGATATCTAGTGGCTAATATTCTCGAACATCCTCAGGGATGGGGTCCTTAAAGCCTCTTGTCAAGGTTGCTTCTCCCTCTATGGCTTCCCCAGTAAGATCCCCTGAAATGTCTCTTCCAGTTTTCAGGTAGAACTACCTCTGACATGTGTCTTTCGATACCTTTCTAGTGAGTTAGTAGATGGGGAATTGCATCCCCTACGGAATTTAGTAGGGATTTCAATAAGTTTTCCTGTCTTAACAAATCTACCCTGAGAATCTTAAAATATCTTAACACATATTCAACGTGAAAAGAAGTAATGTAACTTTTAATAAATAACCTAAAATAATCCAATTTAAATTTAATGTTAAATAGAACTATCATCTAACTATCTCAGTCGAAGCATACTTCAAACATTAAAGAAAGAGGACTAAAAACAATCTCAGAACACATTAAAAACACTAAAAACGAAACTATGGGATGAATGACAGACTGAACTGTAGGTGTGAAAGGGGTGACTGAATGACATTTTAAACAGGTTGTCCAAATGATAGTCTGCACAGTTAAAATGATAGAAATTAACCTAAATGAGCTAATCTTCAACTGAATTTGTGCACATGTAAATCTAATGCATAAAGGCAATCAATAAACCTAATTACTAATCAAATTTAAGAATGGAATGAAGTTAAACAAATTCATGGACATAAAGAAATCATTAAGAAATAAACTAGAATTTAAATTGCATAACTCATAACAGAAAGGAAATAAACAAAACTGAACCTATTTAACTATTTGAAATGACTGAAAGTAAATTTGAAAGCAAAATCTGCGCACAGTTAACTATTTAATCTTCAGAATTAAAATTGCATTGCAGGAAAATGAACTGATAAAACAAACTGTAAATTAAACTAGATACAACATAAAAGATGAAATAAATAAACAAGAAAAGAAACCTCTGGTTGATGAGGGTCCCTCTCAACAATCAGGGGTGATGCCTGGCTAACACTTACTCAAACGCAATCATAAACAGCAAAGCATACAGCTCTTTATTCAAACGATGGAACAGAAATACAAAATTATTCTCCAAAACTTATTGTCTAACAAATAAAATGATCAGCTCTCTAAATATGCACAAGGAGGTGTTTATATACAGCTTTTAGAGGGATGAGAAATTCGACCCTTTAGTGGTCGACTGCTCTCTAAATTTAGTCAACCATAAAGGCGTCTAACTGATAAAAATCCAATGCACAAGATCTTCCTCCTTTAGCGTGCGTCATCTCTCTCATTGGACGGTGTAACACATAGGCTCCCTCTCTATCACAAACAGTTCTGAGATGTGGTGCACAACTCCTTCCTTAACATTGCAGGTGGACTGGTGTTGGACATAGGATAGCATACGAGTGAGTCTTCTAAAACACAAGTTAAATACATCAACCCAATGTGTGGACTATTGGTGAGGTGTCAACGAAGGAGGATGCAGGATGGCAGATCATCTAGAATGTGAGATTCATTAAATGGATGCGTGGACAGTAAATAGTTTGTAGGTTGTTTCAATCATTTTAATGCCTAAAATCAGTTCTGAACAGCGCACAGTTTGGTTAGTGATATGGATAGAAAGATGAACAATGAGCTGGACAATGAGATGGATATATGGGCGCATATCTAGGACAAATGTGATGTATGTTCCCTGGTGCGCTTAAGAACTATGGTCTACAGTAACAATATTAAATGCCTAGAAACCTGTCAACAAGTTTCGTGCAGTGAGCTAGATGATGAGTTGTACGTATTATGCGCATGGAAAGTTTAATGCGTGCTTGTTGTTAATTCATCCAAAAAGATTATATAACCTACAAACAAATATACAAATCAATTAATAAATCAAATGTGCTTCAATAATGTCAATTTTAATCAATAAAATCATAAAATGATAATAATAAATGGATTTTATATAAACCATAAATCCATACATACCTAGGATGAATAGTGATCAGTGTGAAATAAAATATGCAAAAAGGTAATAAAAAATATGTTTAAATAATTAATTTAACTACCAAAATTGATAACAAATATAGGATCAATAGGTCATCTTCTCTGAGTAGAGCTTCTCTATTGGATACTCTAGCTTCTTCTTGAATGCAATCTTCCCATACTATGTCATACTTCATACTCTCTTTCCTAGTACACAGAGTTTGTGTGAATGAGTCCCAAGCAGGGTGTTTTTTAAGGATTCTAATATTATACTTAAGTATAGTATTTTAGGTGATTGTTTTGGATTGAAAAAACATGTTTATAAATAGGTAGGCGAATATTAAATATGAAACATAAAATTAACACTGAAATGTGTAAATTTTGGTGAATATTATGATAAAAAAACATATTTTATGTAATATAGGTGCTATTAGACACTAAATAGCGATTTTGTTTTTTTGAAAAAAACCCAAAAAATAGCCAATTGGTGAAATTCTACCACTAAAAATTACCCTAGTCCCAAGGTCTAGTGAGATCATTGAGACAATTCATAACTAGTTCGTCCTCATCAAGGGTGTCTCCAATAGAATTTAGTTATTCTCTGAACTGGGAGACCCTTGTGAAGTAAACTTGAACTTATTCTCCTTTTCTCATCTTGGGGCCCTTCAGTTGAGATCTTAGGTTCATATTTTTGTTGATGTTCCGTCCTTCATACATTCTAGAAAGAGCATCATAAATCTTCTATGGTGTCTTCTTGGATGACACTTGTGGGATCAAGTCATCCTTAATAGAGTCAACAATAATCCTCATTGCCTTGACTAGGTCTTGTGCATGCTTCTCCTTATATTTAGCTTCTGTTGGTTCTGCAACTTCATTCTTGATGTAATTCTTAAGGCCATTCTCTCTGAGAATGAGACCAATCTTGTACTTCCATAATAGGAAGTTTTTTAGGCCTTCCAATCTGTCCTCAAGCTTAGTGCTTGGGGCCATATTATCCAGTAGGTCACTAAAAATTGAAAATTCTCAAAATCAAAAGCTAAAATTACTAGTATATGCACTTGATGGAGGCAATTTGGTTGATTCAACTACTTTATGGAGATCCCAAATCTATATCCTTAAAATCCTACTTGTGAGGTTGCAGCATTGCAGAATTTTTGGTCCAGTTTCACTACAGTTTTCTAGTTCACTGCCAAACTAGGGTTTGTCTTTCCTGGAGATTCAACCACCCAAAAATATCAATATAAGGCTCAGTATATGCACTCTATGGAGGTGCAACTTTCTATGCAAGTAGATCTTCCAAATTCCAAAATTTGTTGAAACCCTAATTTCTTCTAGAGAGGAGGGAGAGGGAGTTTGAACTTGTGAAAGATGTCATGATTAGGTTATCTCTGATACCATGTTAATATTTCATATGCTATACTAGATATCATTAGTTTTCAATTCAAAATAATAGCAGCATCATATCCATAATCACTGATAGAAACACAATCACAGGATAGAAACAGTATTTATCCTAGGAAACCCTCAAGGGGAAGAAAAACCAAAACAAGATCCTTTGTAAAAGATGTATAAGATATAACCCCAAAACATTTATCCTCCTCCTTGTTTTTCTCTCTCTCGCTCTCTCCTATGCACTAGATAAGTGAGATTCTATGTGTCCAAATAAGAACTAAATCTCTTTTCTTTATACCCAAGGAGCCAACTGAATTTCACCCTAATCAATTCGTCCCCATTAAACTGTCTGGGTCAACTTCACCTTGGAAGACTCAAAATAGTATATTATATTATTCATTAGGGTACTAATGGCCCAAATTACAGTGGAGGATTTACGTCATGACTCAATGATGACCAAATACAATAGTAACACCCCGTCAGAGGACTAATAACATCTCCCTTGGATTACATCAGTAAAATACATTTAGAATATCCTTTGAAGTTACAATATTCAACATGTCTTGCACCAAATTCCCAAAAAATTGGTTATATCCTCTGCAATTGTGCATACTACCTTTTCACTCTCTGGAATTTATGTCGTGGTGACCTCAATTAATCCTCTTCTTTCTACAAGTTTCTCTGGTGGTGTGCTTAGTATCACTCATGCTTGCAAATCCCCATTCTCTTTCCTTAGATCAACAACTATTCTTTCCACTCGCAACACTTTTTCTTCTACGAACATTTCTATGGTAATGTACAAAATATCTTTGCATGCAAGTGATATTTCTCTCTCTAGTCGCTTAATGTCATCAAAATCCTTGGTCCTTTCATTAAAAACTACCTCTTGCTCCATCTTCAGTTGTTGAAATTTGACTTCCAATTTATTTGCTTGCTCTCGATACTTGACCAATTGGTCACACACCATCGCCTCACGGTCTCTGATTCCTTGACTCACTTCATTCTGGATTTGGACTAGCATATGCATCAAAAGCTTGTTAATGTCAATGTTGATTAATTCAAATTGTTTCAATGTGGTGTCGGCATATTCATCCCTTGTCGTAAGTGCTTGCAGTAAAATTTGTACAATCGACACTTTCTTTCTAATACTTACCTCTACTTCTCTCTACAGCGCATCCATTTGCGATACACTTGTCTCCAGTAATTTTTTTGAAAGTGATTGCAACAACCCCTTCACTTAGTGGAAATTACTGTCACATGTTGTGTTACCTTTTCTTGTCTTTCACTGGTAGTCATAGTAATTGTGGCCAGTATCTTGCTTACTTGCTCGTCTAAGAGCTTCATGGTACTACTCCCTTCGCCTTGTTCAAACCAGCACTTTGACCATGCCTATAAGCAGGAATATTTCACCTCCTATGGACAGAAGTTTTTCCTCTGGTCTGAGTGGTTCAGATCCAGAACAAATGAGTGAATGACAAAGGATGAAGACCCTCCCTGGATGTTGTAGACACCTGGAATGTCGCTTCGATAGTGAACCTATGTACCTGCAATCAGATCAAATGTACAAACACAACAAAGCTACCAGAACATCATTTACTTATCCATGTTAGTGACTAAGGAATCTAACAACATTTACATGCGAAATCAAAACAACAGTAATGTGGGATGGAAATCAAATTTGCATTAAGATGTATGGAGAAGTTTACAACCAATTAAGCCTTAGTGTTGACATGCATCTCCATGAAACCAACACTTTCATGCCCATAAGCTCCAACTTTGCTCTCTATTCTCTCAAATGGCTTGGTCCAAGTGGTCAATCCAATAGCATAACAATACCTCTATAGTTATCCCCCTCAACCATGGACATGAGATTGTATTTATAAGGCTCAATGGATAGGAATGGTTGAGAGATTTGTGGGTGAGGTGGCCTCTAAGATCCTATGATGGGGGATATCGAGCTCAACTGACCCACTATGATAGGGATAAGGGAGGACACGAGGCTCATGATCTAGAAGCCTCGAGAAACTTCTCTTTTTCGCATTTTACCCCGGGTACCACTTTTCTCCTCTTATGACAGAGCGGTTTAGGTCAGGAACACTTATGGACCAAAGGCCATAGGCAGTGGCACTGCTTATGGAAAACAAGATGAAGGTGGTATGAGCAAGGTACCACTCATGGTCAAAAGGGAAAGCACAGTGTTGAGTATTTTCATGAAAGATTGACAAACAAATGGGTCTCCACTCCAAGTGCTGGGATTAAGGGAAAATATGTAAGTCAAAAGTATTATCACATGGTGGTGACAGGATTTTGGTGTAACAAAATTCCCCCCAACGCGTGAGTCTTAGAGGGATACGATAAACAGGAGCTTTGAGAGAACAAGTTTTCATTTCGAGGCGAAAATGTTAGCTCGATCAGAGCATGTCGTCAAGTAGGAATTTGTAGTACATCATTATTTTTACTCATAGACACAAGCAACCAACTCATGGTTGCAAACCAATACAAGGCAGATCCATAGGAGGAATAAATAAGGATGGCTACTAGAATACAGTGTAGATCCATGTGATAGAGGACTCAAACTTGGACATAGCTGCTAGACATACAATGTAGATCTATGTCATACAAATGCAAATTTGAGCATAACCACGACCATACAAATGTGGATCCATGCTAGATATTCAAAGCTCCCTCACAACCTGGGGAAAATCAATGAGCGCTTTAAACAAATACCCAGGGTCTTCATCTCGTCTTCTGCAAAGTACGATTCCATCCATGTGATTACAATGATCTCACGTCGAACATGGTAGAAACCACTTTATTACCGGCCAATGATGTGAATTGTTAACAAGTACGAGGGAGATTTCCATTGATGTCAACAATTCCCAAGGTACACTAGTCCAATCTACTGAGTGTGAATAGATGTCCTAATTTCGAACACCCAATCGATTCTATCGATCAAAGGTCAATGATGTGAACCTATGTGTTATGGAGAGAAATTCCTATGGCTTGCGGTACAACAACAGACAGCTTTGACTCCAGAAATCAATCTTTCCCAATATGCAATAGAAATAAAATGTCTAACACTAAAGGATCAGACCTCGTACCTTATTCCAGACGGTTGAAGTAGATCCCTGTTGAGCTTTCCAATCTTCAGCTTGAATTGATATAATACTTCCTCAACAGCAAGTAAACAATACAAGCATACTATATATCATGGTGTTAGATCTATTCTAGCATATATAATCAATAATGTAAAAGCATTTGACATATTCCAATGGATACAATATTCAATCAAATTCACATCATTGGACAGGAAAATATAGTTCTTATTAATATAAATCAGAGATTACAAGATAGATACAACCTCTGATGGCACGTTTGTGAACTGGAGAAACTGAATCCCCCACTTGGGCCTCCACCACCTCAATCCTCCATCTCACGATAGCAAGCTCACTAGAAAAAGGCAAGCTTGGGAAGAACACAAAAGTGCTCCAAAGGGACAAAGGGATGCAGACTCAAGCATAAATTCTGGAAACAATGGACTATAGTTTTGTTGCTTTCAATCTCTCTATATACCTTCAATGTACCAAGGGGTTCCTTATATAGCTTCACAAGGGATAATGAAGGGTCGAATCTGAGCGATCTCAAGGCATATGGAAGGCCAAGAGTCGAATGAGTCGAATCCATGTCAAGGAAAACTCCAAAAGGATTTGGATTATGCACACATCCCGATGTACGCGGTTATAGGGGTCAAACCCATGTATGTACGCGGTTATCGGGTCAAAAAACGTGTATATCATTTTTTATATATTTTTAGGGATGATCAAGGAAACATCAAAGGATAAAATATGGTCCATGGGGTCTAAAGAGTTTGCAACGGGACAGGGGAAGGCCATACAAAGTGTGATTCACATGGAGTGGTGAAATCTGCTATAACACTATGTCAAGAGCGAGAGAATCTTTCATTAAGGCATACATATCTCAAGGTACTAATTTTTTGTTTCTAAGACTATTTCTCGAATGATGAGATGATGTCTATGGGAATAGTCTCGTCGAAGGAGGGCCATGATGAGTCCCACATCGATGAAATGAAACTTGGAACATAGTTCTGGAATGATGTGAATGTAGTAACCATAGGACTGACTCAAAAGTACTGACACAGAGACTGTTCTGACTGCAGAGGAAAAACTTCTTGAATTTCCCTTTGAACATCAAGCAGCATGACAAAAGACTTGGTAGCATGAATGAACAAGACAAACTCACGATGCAACAATGGACAATGCATTATTTTGAAAGACTCAAAGGGGTGACATGAATCATGAAAGTGGATCGTCACAGAGATCAGTTGAATACCCAATTGACTGACATGATATGCAAACAAGTGCCATGTTCAAAGGTAACAACAAACTACTACCATTTATTTGCAAAATGATTCCCTTCCCATTTTTTCCATCATGATCGATGAGTGCCTCTTTTCAGTTTTACGAGTTCAAAGAGGGTAACAAACACTCGATATAGCTTGTCTGAAGACAAGTCCAAACTCATATGCTTTACAAACCTGAGAGAGGAGGGGTTCATTCCCAAAACGGGTCTCTCAATGTTTAATTTAACAAGTCCAATGAAAGAAAACTTGGTATCGTTCATGTTTAGAGAGTCTGAACAATTACAGAAGAAGACTCCAAAGGGGTCCTTTTTTGTATGATTTAGTCCCTAAGGCCTGAAAAAGTGTAAAATCATACCTTAGAGAACCCTTCCAGTCATGATTTGCTGGAGTGTTCCTTTTTCGTAAATAGTCTATCTGAACCAAAAAAGAGATAACCTACCGTCGGACAGATGACTCTTCGAATGCTTCAACGAGCGTGAAGAAGACAATATCACTTGATAATCTTTTCCTTTTTAGGGATCCTTTAAAGAGTTTAAAGAGGACTCCATGAGGTTTCTTTACACAATGTTACTTTTTACAAGCCTGGAAAGAATCGGAAATGGACTCGACAATCTTTTCATGTTTAAGGATCCTAAAAAGGGTTAAAATAAGACTCCATTATCCTTTTTCATGTTTGAATCCAGAGCATGAAAAATTAATAAACTAAGCTCAAACCACTTTTCATGTTTTAACCAGAGCACGAAAAATGAAAAGTAAGCTCAACACCATCTTACTGTTTTTAATGAGCTCAGATCAGTTGAAAGAATGCTCGAAGATTGGTTTCATTTTTACACAAGCTTGAAACCAATGGGTAAACTATGCTTGAAAAATACCATTAGCATGATATACATAGGTTGGAATCTTTCCCCCGGCATGATTGCTAGTGAATCTTACCCCTAGCATGGTTTCTAGCAGCTCGACATGCCCCCAAGCTTCGTTTCATTTGATGATTCTTCTTCCATACCCAACCTAAAAACTCAGTAACTACTATGAAAATGTTCACCAGGGGGGTAGGAAGAATGAGAATCGGGCAGGTGAAAAGAAGGTTCAAGTTCTAATACTAAAGTGAAGACTCGACTCAAGGGAAGGGGATCTGTTTCATTTTTACGCAAGCTTGAAACAGAAGATAACTATGCTTGGAACATGGTTTCATTTTTATGCAAGCTTGAAACCAAAAGGTAAACTATGCTTAAGGAAACCTACTTTAATTTTTAACAAGCTTGAAATAGAAAATGAACTATGCTAAAAAATGATTTCATTTTTATGCAAGCTTGAAACCAAAAGGTAAACTATGCATGAGGAGATCTATTTCATTTTTTAACGAGCTTGACATAGAATGGGAACTTTGCTCAAAGGAATCTGTTTCATTTTTTAATGAGCTTGACATAGAATTGGAACTGTGCTCATCACTTGGTTTCCTTTTTATGCAAGCTTGAAACCAGAAAGGTAAACTATACTTAAGGAGTGGTTTTATTTTTTAACGAGCTTGAAACCAAAAGTAAACTATGCTTTCAAACCTTCTCCTACCAAACATGATATCCAAAGTTTGGTAGGTTTCCCCCATTACATAAAAGCTAGCGGCTTAGCTCCATTATGATTCCCATAGACTAGAGCCATGTCCCCCATTTTACCTATGATGAGAAGAAGCTTACTAGAAGAAGGGGAAGGAACCACAAGAACATGCGGCACATTCAGGGTAGTCTGATTACTAGGAGTAATGCGATGGTCAGGTGTAACAAAATAAAGTTGATCAATGGTCACAATTTTCCCGTCATGGGGAAAATGCATAACTCTAAAGAGTGTGGACACTATGGATTTCATGGCGTAAAAATAATCACGTCCAAGGAGCAGATTGAAATCTAAAGCACCTTGGACCACCATAACATCAATACATATAGTTTTCCCTCCTAATGTAATAGGTAAATAAGGAAGGGTCCCTAAAGTTTCCATAGGTCTTCGAGTAAAAGCCATTATATTATCAATGGATGGAACAAGCTGAGGTGAACCTAAAGCTTGCCAAGCAGTCGAGGATAGAATACTAACAGAAGCCCCTTCGTCAACAATAGTGTGAAGAATCCACCTAGTAGTAACATTCACAACTATCTAGAAAGGAACACTCGAATGAAGACGACACTCTGTTAGGTTACTCCAATCAAAGGAAATAACCTCAGTACTTGGAGAGGGTTCTATCGAAAGAGACAAAATTTCCTCTTGTTGAGAACAATCAGAACGAAGCATAAAAACTTTGGCAGGTTTTAGTTCCTTCTCTGCTGGAAGAGAAGAACAAGACAAATATTTGGTCAAAGAGACTACTTCAGTATTAACACTCTCTAATGAAAGAGCGAGATCAGGTGGAAATGACATCGACTCGACCACTTCACTCTTCGAAGGAAGAGTGGGATCAATTATAGATGAAACTGAATTGATCACTTGGTCAACCAGCTAGGAATCGAGGGATAACTTATTATCACTTGTTGGAATTACCTGTTGATGATTAGTAATATTTTCCAACCAACACGAAGCTTCATCCATGCTTGGACAAAGAAAAGTACGATGCATAGACTTGCATATCAAACAAGGATACAATACTTTGCCCTTACAACCTTTTACAAATGAGTCACTAGTTCAGGGAGTATTGACAACATGATGATCAGAGGTTGATGACACAGATGGTTTGGACCCTTTAGACCACTCTTATTGTACACGGGAGAGACCAGGACACTCCTTAAGAAGGTGGTCCCCCTTGCAAAGCTTACAAGGGAACTTGGGTTTTTTAAGTGTTCTCTTAGAATAAGCACCATCAAGGGCAGATAGTTGCTTCTTTTTCTCTTTCTTATCCTTCTTGTTTTTACCCTTCCCTTACTTCTTCTTATCACCATGACTACTAACCATAGAGCTTTGGTCAAGTGAAGAAGAAGAAAGAGATGAAGCCACAACCGGTGAAGAAGGAGAGGGATTAGGTTGAGGTTGATCCTCTCTTGGAGGAGAGGTGACATTTGAGACATTAGGTGTAACAGGAATTACCGGATTAAAAAGCAAGAATAGTAATCCTATAGTTAATCTAGGAAGATTTAAAGTGACAATAAAGGGAGTACCAATACCTTCACTTGGAGGGAATACAAAATCTCCACCTTGGAAAGGGACCTCTTGAGTAGTAGTCCCATATTGGGATGCCATCTCTAAACTCTCTAAAAACCTCCTAACTACCACACACAACCAAGTACTACTCTGAATAAAAGCAACAACCAAACATGTAAAAGGAGTGGATAAGAGTCAGGAACCTCACAACACAGGCCAAAAGGATAACTCATATGGTTTGAGGATTCCTAAAAGAGTCTCCCGATATATGCAAGGTATGTGGGAGCTCAAATCGGTAGTAGTGCTATCTAGTGCATAACTGTACACAAGGGGCCTTCCGATATACAATCAAGTACGTGAAGTACCTTTCTATATACCTCAAGGGTATGTGAAAGGCCATTCGATATACTGACGGTACGTGGAAGAACCGCGCGAGTCCCGGGATATAATGCGGACAAGTAACGACAACTCCTACGGTTAACGATGCCCAAACATGTCTCTAACTTATCACTCAAATTGCTAAAATTTTTAACCTAGTACTATAGTTAGTTTTATCTTGTGTGTTTAGGTGGAACCATGGAGTGAAAACTTGAAATTAAAGAAGATGCACAATGATCTATATGATAATGCAAGTTTTCCTCTTCAATGAAATTATACCTAAGAGAGGGAGAGAGATTTACTTTTCTTCCAAAAAATGCACACCCAAATGAAAATGCAATTCTTTATTTTCAAATGAAAAGGGAAATATCAATGCACCCCAACAATCTTCAAAGAAGATAAGAAAGAGATCTAGAGAACATCAAACATAAATAAACCAAAAATGTTTCCTATCTTTTCATGCTTGAAAAAGATGCATAAAAACTTAATGGAAATATGATTTCACTAACATTTTCAAACAAAACTAACTCTAATGCACATAAGGCTGAAAACAGATATTTCTTCTTAATGAAAGTAAGATCTCGAATTTCAAACAATCATGCACAAAACAAGAAGCGCTTGTGAATAAAGAAAAATAGAGAGAAAACTAAAACTTCTCTTTGAAACCGATAAGGAAATGAAGAACCAATATTTCCTACCAAGCACTGAAGAAATCAGCATGCAAAAGGAAACAAGAATCACCCAAGGGGATCAAGACTCAAAACAACATGGATCACTCATGCATGCCAAGTCCAAAACAAACCAAAACCTACTCATGAAAATGAAATGTATATTTCAAATTCCAACGAATAATATCTATAGAAAGGAGCAAGAGGTTTCAAGAAAAGAAAAGAATGTAAACTCCAATGCAAGAAACATAGACTCTCTTTGAATGCAGAGGAATAATTTTTTTTTAAACCCACTTCATTTCCATCAAAAAGTAAGCCAAAAACACACAAAAATCAAAATATAAAGTCTGGAACAGAGCCTACCTGGCACCTCCCAGATGAAACTTCTAACAGACGGTTTTGAGGCAGAACCACTCCTTGCTCACTGGATTCAGGCAGTGGCACCGCGTATTGCTAACTGGACTCAGGCAATGGCACCGCTCGTTGCCAACCGAGCATGTACGGTTCCCTGAATAGATCCAAAACACAAGGAGAATGAAAAATAAAGTTATAAATTGATCAAATCAAGGAAAATACTGATGAATTAACAGTAAGAAAGAGTATATAAAGTCAAAATAATTAGGTCTGAGCAGATCTGAAAGTTTCAAACCAAAATTCACTGAGTCAAATGGAAGATATGACTAAAGACAGTTGGATATGGAGCCTATATTTGGACAAGAGTTCAAGAAATTAGGAAGATCATATCAACTAATATATGTAACTATTCCCCAGTGGAGTCGCCAGATTTGTAAGTAGGAATATTTCACCTTCTGTGGACAGAAGTTGTTCCTCTGGTCTGAATGGTTCAAATCTAGAACAAATGAGTGAACGACAAAGAATGAAAACCCTCCTTGGATGTTGTAGACACCTGGAATGTCTCCTCGATAGTGAACCTGTGTACCTATAATTAGATCAAACATACAAACACATCAACGCTACCAGAACATCATCTACTTATCCATGTTAGTGACTAAGGAATCTAACAACATTTACATGCAAAATCAAAACAACAGTAATGTGGGATTGAAATCAGCTTTGCATTAAGATGTATGGATATGTTTACAACCAATTAAGCCTTAGTGTCGACATGCATCTCCATGAAACCAACACTTTCATCCCCATAAGCTCCAACGTTTCTCTCTATGCTCTCAAATGGCTTGGGCCAAGTGGTCAATCCAATAGCATAACCATACCTCTATAGTTCACCCCCTCAACCATGGACATGAGCTTGTATTTATAAGGCTCAATGGATAGGAATGGTTGAGAGATTTTTGGGTGAGGTGGCCTCTATTATCCTATGATGGGGAATCTTGAGCTCAACTGACCCACAATGATAGGGATAAGGGAGGACATGAGGATCATGATATAGAAGCCTCGAGAAACTTCTCTTTTTCCCATTTTACCCAAGGTACCACTTTTCTCCTCTTATGACAGAGCAGTTTAGGTCAGAAATGCTTATGGACCAAAGGCCACAAGCGATGGCACCGCTTATGGAAAATAATATGAAGGCAGTGCGAGCAAGGTACCAATAATGGTCAATAGGGAAAGTGTGGTGCTGAGAATTTTCATGAAAGATTGACAAACAACATGGGTCTCCACTCCAAGTGCTGGGATTAAGGGAAAATATGCAAGTCAAAGGTCTTATCACATGGTGGTGACAAGATTTGGGTGTAACAGTGTCTCTTTATGTTTCTTCTCCAGATCCAAACCTATCAGAGTTGCTAATGATTCCTCCTATGAATTTCCTTCAAATTCCTTTGGCTTATCCTGCTCGATTGAAATATCTGGTGGCGTTCTAGTTTTCGTGTTGAATAGTTCTTCAACGGTGACTAGACCTTTCCACTCTAATGGCCATTCATTGATGACAGCATCCATCTCTTCATCACTCAATTTGTATTGTGTCGGAAACCATTGATGCTTTATGTCATTGTTCTTGAATGTGGATAGCATGTGGTCCTATTTCTAATCGCTCAAGCATACTATAATTTTTCATGGCCTCGATTGTGAGTCACTAGATTTTTCCTATCGCATCCTATAGTGCATCTAAGTACAAGTAGAACTGGGTTTTGTTTTTAGTTTTTCGCTCCCTGTTGTTGAGTGCCCTTATATTCTTGTACCGTGCTCCTCTGTAGATGTTGAAAACTTCAATATCCATTTTTTTATAGTACTTTGGTTCCATCCAACCCACAAGTGCAATAAGTATCAACAACCAGGATTAGGTAAATGGTATTCTCCCCTCTTGCACCAATATAGTGTCTTCTATCAACTAGTTTAGAAAAAATAAATCCCAATTCATCTAAACTCTCGCTACGCATTGCTCTATGCATGCGATAACTCTTGACGTACACTAGTTTGGCCTGTTCTTTTGCACAATTTTCACTGCCAACAACTTTGTTACAACTCAAAATTTCTGGTCATTAATGGTGTCAATGACATGCTCTCTCTTGTCACATATCAAAGCATAATTCTTCTTTAGCCTCACCACGAGCTTCTTATCATTTTCCTTCCCTCTGAAGTATTGGGATGGATTGAACCCTTCCTTGGGAAATATGGTGATTTGTGATATCAAATAGAAAATTATGGGTATCTGTGCATCCAACCATAGATACCCACAATGGAAAAATGATAGAAATTGCTTTACATAGTCGTTAACCTCTGTCGAGCACCCAAAATGCGGCATGTGGATGATGGCCAACAACCCCGACCGCTGCAATCCCAATTCCCATTGCGTTGGTTCTTTAGTGATGGGACCCTTATCTCCATGCACTCTATGTTCATACGTATCTGTTCTAAATTATGGATATGCCAGAATGTCATGATCATCGTATTGCATTTTCTGCAATGGTGGAACAATTTTCATCATTACATGTACCCCCTTCAATGTTGATGACATCTCAATGCTATATTTATGATTCTTATTGATGTGTACTACTAGTTCTCCTGGCTTCCGTGATGGTAAATACCCTAAGATATCATCTATTGTCATCCATTTCTGTATTGTTGAGTTCTCCCATCCCTTCATCGATGGGCCAGCTTATGCCTTTACTGCCCTTTTTAAACTGCAGGTTGATCCGCACCCCTTTCTTCAACCACTCCTTCGTCACTCATGCTTATCACTGTCACTATGCTTAGACTAGAAACAATGTACTCCATCGGCATTACTGCTTCTTGTCCATAAATGAGCTTGAATGGAATTTCTATCATCAATCTTTTACATGTTGTCCTATGTTGTCGCCTTTCACACACCTGGGTCACATGGTAGAAATATTCAAGCCACTCGGTGTGTCCTTGGGGGCAAGTCTCGAGTCAAGGTTGTCACCTTGTTCTTGACTCCTCCGTTTAGGTTCAACTCCTAACGAAGCCAAGGGGGGTAGACCCTATTAATTTAGTAAGGCTAAATTACTTAGTATGGTGATGTTAAATTGAATGAGTTACTTAAGAGTTTGAAATTTAACCATAAACAACCATAGATGACAAGATACAAAAATGAGCGCACGAAAGCACAATGGTAAGACACAATATATATATATATATATATAGCAAGAAAATAACCAATGCCTTAAAATGGAGTCAAAAGAAAATCAATGTACTTGCATGTGCTTGGAGTGAATGTTTTACAATTGCCTCTTGGTACATTTTAAGTTAATGTGAAAATATGAGTTGACTAAAATTAGGTGAAGGGGTGGACTCCAGATATACCCGAGAGTACTTGGAGTATGTCCAAAACTAAACCTTCACAGCTACCCGCAAGGAATATGTGGGCTAAATGGAGTCTCTAGGGCTATTGTTCATAATGCACCCATTAGGGCATGACAGAGATCAACACCCTGAGGTCACTTTTCGGAAGTTCCCGCTTTCTTTGGGTATTTTTCCACTGTAATGGTTTGATCTAGGTGTTGGATTTTCACTTGATGGTTTGTCAATTTGGGAGAGTGAATCCTAATTATACTAGTCACTCAAGTTATTTTGATATAGCTTGACTGATCAAATGAAAAACAGCTAAGTGCAGAGCATACACACCAGAGTCTTGTCAATTTTAGTAAATTTTGAGATGGATGTTCTTGTTAAAAAGAAAACCCTCCAGGAACCTCTTTCGGTCTAAGTGGAACTCAATCAGGAAATCAAGGAGGGGTTGATTTTATTATGGTTACTGAAACAAATGATGATAGCAAATGAAACATAAAAAGATAAGCAAACCACAATTTTCTAATTAGACTACCACGATCCTTTCTTCACCTTTCGGCTCAAAAGGAGGCTCATGGGGTAAGTATTAAATTTAAATTGAAACCAATAGAAATGGAATATGGAATTGATTTTAAATCAAATTATACTACCCTATATATTAGTACTATGCTATATTGAAAAAAGATGAATGAAAAGCAAAAATTGACACGGACGCAAATCCCCCCAAGGGGGATGGGCAATGGGCTCGAAAGACCCTATTCAGAATTATTTTTATTACCGGTGGTTAAAATATCATAAAATTGATATTATGCCTCTTCATTCTTATACATAATGAAACCAAGATCTTACAAAGTGCAAAAATTAAAGATTTCAGTCAAAAAGCGAGACCCTTGGGGGGATTCAGAAGGCCCAAAAGTCACTTTCGAATAGTAGCTAATCCTATTTTATGTTATACATGATAAAAACCAGCAATATTATTGTATTGAAATATGCCCAAAATCACTCTGAAAGTACCTTTGGGTCAGCTTACTTTTAACCAAAAAAAGGCTAAGTTAAAACTAGTTAAAAAAGGTTAAAAGGGAACCAAGGAAAGCAAGCTTTCCTTGGGATCTTGGCTTGCCTTTTATCAGCAAATATGATGTGCACTGATTGCTAGATTTATCTTTTATAACAGAAAAAAGAAATCTAATGCATGCAAGCTACAAATTCTCTTTAAAATTCCATGCAAAAAGGACGATTTCCCTAAAGCTAGATCTAGAATGATTATGAAACCTTTTAAAAACAAGATCTAGATTATGGGATTTGAGAAGATATATCTATGTTAAATTTACTTTAATATAATATATCTAAACAATATCAAAGCTGTGAACAAAGTAACCAGGTAAAAGAATTGATTTTGAAGAGGAAGAGGAGGAGAGAAATGTTGGTAGCCTTGAAGATCCACCATGGAGCTTTCAAGTGGAATGTTGAGGGACTATGCCTTTGGAAGGTTTTGGATAGAGTGAAGAAGCAAACTAGATCAGCATCCTCTCCAATCTACGAACCTGCACCTTAGCTGAAATAAAAAAACTTGCTGAAATACTTGTGAGATCCGATTAGTACATACACAGAGATTCAAAATAACATGCATATAAACTTATAAAACATGCTGAATCTAGATCTCTAAAAATGCATCAAAGGAAAGAGATGGTCAATAAACTTTTTGAAAAGAACCTTTCCTATCAAGATTATAATAATCTTATTATCAATCTTAGCAATGAATCCACAAGCAATCAGCAAATTATGAACATACATACAGGTTACCTCAGTAAAAAATGGCAATGATCATCCACACATACAATGGCATAACATCGTATTGCCTCCAAAGCTTCTCTTTATTTCAAATCAACAATAACAACAGTGCAATAGTAGCAAAACCTCAATCCTAGTTCTAACTAGCTTGGAAGAGGAGGCTTATGCTTGGATATATACAAAAAATAGGAGATCCAGCCTAGGGGGTGCAAATCTCAAGGAGATAGACCACTGTAGCTGAAGGAGAGTCCATCAATGCCTAATCTGTGTCTAATTGAGCCAGATCTGAGTCTCACTGAGTGCAAATGTCAATCAGGGGGCTGATCTGACTGACACCTCAACCTGTTGACTGAAAAATCCACCAAAACTCATCTAGATGAGCCAAAACGTGTGGAGGAGAGAGGGAGGGCGAAATTCCCCATAAAGGATGTTGAAGATCAACTCTAGATCTGTCCAGATCACCTCCATCAGTTAAGGATTTGTCAGATCCGGTCAATCTGGTTCAAAACTTACTGATTTCAATCAAATCGGCTAAGAATCCACTGATCTATGATTTTGGATTTGCTCCATTATTCATCATTTTATTAATTAAAATAATCAATAATTGATTTTTGGGGCTTTCTGACCTGAGTGATGGAAAATCACTCAAAAATAGGAAATAGTGGGTCCATGGGTTTACACGGTGCTCTTAGCTTGAAAATGAGCACCTACATGACAGAAACTGATTATTTGTCCCACTTTTATTACAAAATCAATTTTTCCAATTAAACTATTAAAAAATAGCCTAAGTTTTGGAAAAATTAAATTTTAATAAAAAACACTGAAAAAACTAAAAATTTGAAAAATTGAAAAAACCTAGGGGGACTTAGACATGTTCATATGACTTGACCATGATGTCTAGCATGTTTATACATTGACACATAGACTCTAATAACCTGAATAGGCCTAAATTCCAAGCCAACCACCCCCACTTTGGAGGTATGGAGTGAAGAACTCAAATTATCAGTCGTTTATTCAACAACCAATAATAACCAAGGGAAAAAACACCATGGGCTGATCGGATTGACAAATAAAGTCTAAGAGACCGAGTCTTTTACAGACACTATCACGCTAAAACATTTATTACAATTCCCCCATGGGGTATGAACATGTGATATAGTACAACAAACACTTCCCAGAAGTTCTTCCAAAGGTCTTCTGAAGTCCGAACACGTTATCCTTGTTCAGTTCACCGGGCTCACTTAGGTGGTAACATTCTGGCTCCATCTGTGGTACGTGTGCTCGATCTGGTCATAGGGAAAGGAGAGGATAGGAGAACACCAGAATCTCTGGTTTATACACCATGTAAAAACATCTCAACTTGATAAGAAAACGTCAATAGCACAAGCTTTACATAAAAACCAAATGAACAATTAAGATGATTTATTTAAACAAAATAAATGTAACTAACTAAAAGAAGCAAAGTTTATTATAGTTAAGTATAAAATAGAAATGTAGAAAGTAAATGCTCTCTTTCAAGGATCTTATTTTCCTACTCTAAGCATGATATAAAAAGGGTTAAGTGTAATCAGAAATCCAATGTAACCACCTAAGCATTTTATTAACATAAAAAAAAATCCTTGTCTTTGGTTACCAGCCAAAGTAAGGATACCTTATTCAGAAAATGCAAACCTGCGTGATGATTCAGAATGGGCGGGATGGATGGGAGATCATAGGCATGAATAATTTCATAAAAACTCTTCCCCAACTTGTATGTGCTCATGCAGGTTGCTTCTATCCATGACTGGATAGGACTGATATACCAATTAGAATGATGAGGAAGACTGACTACATCATCATACTAATCACTGGGGTTTATGAAATGATAAATCATTGCACAAGCCCCAAGTAGCTCCAAATCATAAGGAACCTCTATATGTGAAAAAGATGGCTGAGACTGATATTCCACTGACTGCATCACATCTGACTTTTAACAACACTGCTTCTCAATGTCTTCATTATTGATACCCTTGTGCGGCTCTGCATGATATGACTCTGAATGATCACATGAAAATTCTGAATGCTCCTCTTCCATGCTAAGGTTTTCCAAGGTCTCCAAATCCATGCTTCCCTCTATGGAAGTATATTAGATTGTACTTCCACAAATTTCTAAATGGACACTCCCCTTGCTGGATATAGCATAGATAGGATTCTTAATAAGATATCCACAAAAGTCCCAATAGTCATCACCATCATCTATGTTAGATGTGATGTATTCCCCATTGCTGATATCAGGTTCCGATATCAAGTTTTATTTGTCTTCATTACTGATACTGATATATGGCTCAGACTGATCATGTGGATAAACTGCATGCTCCTTTTTAATATCAAAGTTTCCTAAGGCCACATGGTCCATGCTCTCTCCTTCAGATGTGCCATAGATAGAAAAATCAACAAAACCATCAAAAGTTTCTGGTTCATTATTTTTCTCTTTATCCATGTCATAGACCGGATTTTTCATGAATGTCCAGGACTCCTCGTCAATATATTTGTCACAGATAAGGGAGTCTTCGTCACTTGTATCATGCTCCAAGCTATACTTGTCCTCATTTTCATACTCATCTTCTTCAGAGAAAAGGTCACAAGGAAGTAAACCTTCCAGACTGTCATCATTATATGGAGAACACGTAGGAGTCCCATCATGTACATTACAGTTTTCATCATAAGTTTCACTATAAGATTCTACAATGGTTTCATCCTTAGGTGTGTACTATTTAGCTAGTGACAAAGGGTAGGCCTAGTATACCATGTATATATGATCAGGCTCACTTGAAATTGTTTCCTAATTACTAACCTTGGGAAGTCCATGTTCCATGACTTGATTTGCAACATAACAAGTGCTTTCTTGGTGGAATTGTTCACAGAGTCTACACCATGGAATTACTTCTTCTACCATGTTAGCTGAGTCTAACTGGTTTGGAATCCTAGGCTCTTGCTGAGGAAAATTATCTTGATAAATCTGATTCTGCTTAGGCTGAAAGTTCCTAGGTCCATTATTCCTTTCCATTGTGATCAATCTATTATGAATGTGATTCAAGTGTGCAAAATGATTGGCCATTAGTTTGTTTTGAATAGTAACCAAGTCTTTTATCATGTATGTTACCTTTTCCATGGGATCTTTAGAGGCTCCCTTTTCTTATGATTCAATGGCTTTTCCCTTTTCTTTGTTGTATGAAGTGTTTTCCCAAGTGTAACCTGGAATGTTGAATTTGCCTGAAGACTGCATATTCTTTTCTATTTTCTTGGCCAATTCTCTTAACTGGTACCTCAAATCACTAGTAAAAGCTTCAATGTAAGATATGAGGATGGCGGCATCCTTTGGCTTGATTTTGTTAGGGAGGTCTGCAACCACACGCCTGAACTTAGTGTTAAATTCATCCATCGTTTCATTCTCCATCTTCTTAATGTTATGAAGGGAAGCAAGTAGATGTCTTGGTTCTTTATTTTCTCCCCATTTCTTCTTAAACCCCTCTAGGAATTCACTAAGAGTTTTATATGAATCATAATCTAGGTCGAAGTACCATTCTTCAGCATCATCTTCTAAGGATAAATCAAAGAGCTTCATTTTGACATTGTCATGGTCATGGGCCACATCATTGCAATAACTGACCAAGTGCTTTTCAAACTTTTGAAGGTGAGACTTAGCAGTGATGGAATTATTGCCCTGAAATATGGGGAGCTTCTTAATAGCATCTTTTGGAATGGCATGGGGAGCACCTGCTATCTGAGAAAAGTCAAGGGGTTTGAATAATTCCGTCATTTCTTGAGATTGGTGAACATGAATCTCTACAAATATGTGATGGATATCTGAGAGGGATTGGTATCCTAAATTTTCAAGGTTTCTATGAGAAGTCTGCCTATTCAATCTTTCCCTAATAAACCTTTCGGGATCAGGGAGAGGATTGAATAATTGTCGGCAGTTTCTTCGGGTAGAAATTCTTGAAGGGATGTTAGACAGTGGAGTCGCCAAATGGATCAAGTTTTAATTTTTATGTTTTTTAAAGAATAGATCAATCAAAAGTTTTTATCTTTTTAGTTGTTTAGAAAAAAGTTAAGCTAAGTCGAACTCAGGAATAAAAATATTTATCTGCGACAACGGCGCCAAAAAGTGTTGCCACCTTTCACACACCTGGGTCACGTGGCAGAAATCTTCAAGCCACTCGGTGTGTACTTGGGGGCAAGTCTCGAGTCAAGGTTGTCACCTTGTTCTTGACTCCTCTGTTTAGGCTCAACTCCTAATGAAGCCAATGGGGGTAGACCCTATTAAGTTACTAAGGCTAAATTACTTAGTATAGTGATGTTAAACTGAATGAGTTACTTAGGAGTTTGAAATTTAACCATAAACAACCATAGATGACAAGATACAAAATGAGCGCACAAAAGCATAATGCTGAGACACAATATATATATATATATAGCAAGAAAATAACCAGTGCCTTAAAATGGAGTCAAAAGAAAATCAATGTACTTTCATGTGCTTGGATTAAATGTTTTGCAATCTCCTCTTGGTACGTTTTAAGTTAATGTAAAATATGAGTTGATTAAAATTAGGTGAAGGGGTGGACTCCAGATATACCCGAGAGTACTTGGAGTATGTCCAAAACTAAACCTTCATGGCTACCCGCAAGGAATATGTGGGCTGAATGGAGTCTCTGGGGCTATTGCTCATAATGCATCCATTAGGGTGTGACAAAGATCAGCGCCCCGAGGTCACTTTTTAGAAATTCCCGCTTCCTTTGGGTGTTTTGCCACCGTAATGGTTTCATCTAGGTGTTGGATTTTCACCTAATGGTTTGTCAATTTGGGAGAGTGAATCCTAATTATACTAGTCACTCAAGTGCTTTTGATATAGCTTGACTGATCGAACAAACCACAACCAAGTGCAGAGCATACACACCGGAGTCTTGTCAACTTTAGTAAATTTTGAGATGGATGTTCTTGTTAAAAAAAAAACCCTCCAGGAACCTCTTTCGGTCCAAGTGGACCTCAATCGGGGAATCAAAGAGGGGTTTATTTTATTATGGTTACTAAAACAAATGATGATAGAAAATGAAAAATAAAAAGATAAGCAAACCACAATTTTCTAATTAGACTACCATGAACCTTTCTTCACCTTTCGGCTCAAAAGGAGGCTCGAGGGGTAAGTATTAAAGTTACTTTGAAACCAATAGAAATGGAATATGGAATTGATTTTAAATCAAATTATACTACCCTGCATATTAGTACTACGCTAGATTGAAAAAAGATGAACGAAAAGCAAAAAATGACACGGACGCAAATCCCCTTAGGGGGGATGGGGAATGGACTTGAAAGAGCCTATTCAGAATTATTTTTATTACCAGAGGTTAAAATATCAGCAAATTGATATGGCGTCTCTTCATTCTTATACATAATGAAACCAAGAGCTTACAAAGTGCAAAAACTAAAGATTTCAGTAAAAAAGGGAGACCCCTAGGGGGATTCAGAAGGCCCAAAAGTCACTTTCGAAAAGCAGCTCCTCCTATTTTCTGTTATACGTACAAAAAACCAGCAATATTATTAGACTTAAATATGCCCAAAATCACTCTGAAAGTTCCTTTGGGTCAGCTTACTTTTAACCAAAAAAAGGCTAAGTTAAAACTAGTTAAAAAAGGTAAAAGGGGAACCAAGGAAAGCAAGCTTTCCTTGGGATCTTGGCTTGCCTTTTAGTCAGCCAATATGATGTGCACTGATTGCTAGATTTATCTTTTCTAACAGAAAATAAAAATCTAATGCATGCGAGCTACAAATTCTCTTTAAAATTCAATGCAAAAAGGACGATTTCCCTAAAGCTAGATCTAGAATGCTTATGAAACATTTTATGAATTATGGGATTTGAGAAGATAGATCTATGTTAAATTTAATTTAATATAATATATCTAAACAATATCAAAGCTGTGAACAAAGTAACTAGGTAAAAGAATTGATTTTGAAGGAGGAAGAGGAGGAGAGAAATGCTGGTAGCCTTGAACATCCACCGCGGAGCTTTCAAGTGGAATGTCAAGGTACTATGCCTTTGGAAGGTTTTGGAGAGAGTGAGGAAGCAAAATAGATCAGCATCCTCTCTAATCTAGGAACCTGTAGCTCAGCTGAAATAAAAAAAAAACTTGCCGAAATACTTGTGAGATCCAATTAGTACATACACAGAGATTCATAATAACATGCATATAAACTTATAAAACATGTTGAATCTAGATCTCTAAACATGCATCAAAGGAAAGAGATGGCCAATAAACTTATTGAAAAGAACCTTTCCTATCAAGATTATAGTAATCTTATTATCAATCTTAGCAATGAATCCATAAGCAATCAGCAAATTATGAACATAGATACATGCTACCTCAGTAAAAAATGGCAATGATCATCCACACATACAATGGCATAACACCGTCTTGCCTCCAAAGCTTCTCTTTATTTCAAATGAACAATAACAATAGTACAATAGCAGCAGCACCTCAATCCCAGTTCTAACTAGCTTGGAAGAGGAGGCTTATGCTTGGATATATACAAAAACTAGGAGATCCAGCCCAGCGGGGGTGCAAATCCCAAGGAGAGAGACCACTGTAGCTGAAGGATAGTCCATCAATGCCTGATCTATGTCTAACTGAGCCAGATCTAAGTCTCACTTAGTGGAAATGTCAATCAGGGGGCTGATATAACTGACACCTCAACTTGTTGACTGAATCATCCACCAAAACTCATCCAGATGAGCCAAAACATGTGGAGGAGAGAGGGAGGGCGAAATTCCCCATAAAGGATGTTGAAGATCAACTCTGGATCTGTAGTAGATCACCTTTATCAGTCAAGGATTTGTCAGATCCAGTCAATCTGGTTAAGATCTGACTGATTTCAATCAAATCAGCTGAGAATCCAATGATCTATGATTTTGGATTTGCTCCATTATTCATCAATTTATTAATCAAAATAATCAATAGTTGATTTTTGGGGATTTCTGACCTGAGTGATGGAAAATCACTCAAAACTAGGAAATAGTGGGTCCATGGGTTTACATGGTGCTCTTAGCTTGAAAATGAGCACCTACATGAATGAAACTGATTATTTGGCCCACTTTTATTACAAAATCAATTTTTCCAATTAAACTATGAAAAAATAGCCTAAGTTTTGGAAAAATTAAATTTTAATAAAAAACAATGAAAAAACTAAAAAATTGAAAAATTGAAAAAACCTAGGGGGACTTAGACATGTTCATATGACTCGACCATGATGTCTAGCATGTTTATACATTGACACATAGACTCTAATAACCTCAATAGGCCTAAATACCAAGCTGACCACCCCAACTTTGGAGGTATGGAGTGAAAAACTCAGAAATTATTAGTCGTTTATTCAACAACCAATAATAACCAAGGGAAAAAACACCCTGGGCTGATCGGTTTGACAAATAAATTCTAAGAGACTAAGTCTTTTTCAGACACTATCATGCTAGAACATTTATTACAATTCCCCCATGGGGTATGAACATGTGATATAGTAAAACAAACACTTCCCAGAAGTACTTGCAAAGGTCTTCTAAAGTCTGAACAAGTTATCCTTGTCCGGTTCACCAAGCTCACTTGATAAAAAACCACTAAGTACAACTTACGTGGTAACATTCTGTAGGCCCATAATATCATAGGGATTTTCATATCCCAATCGTTGTGATTTTTTTTCATACCTTCGTTAGTGAATTTACCAATACTTTGTTGAATTCTTCAAATTCTTTATTCGCTTGTGGGTGATATGGAGTACTCTTCGTGTGCTATATCTGAAATTCCTTAGTCATTTCTCTAATCATCCAATTAACAATCTGACTCCCTTGGTTGGTCATTAATATCTTGGGACAGCCAAACCGAGTACCCACATTGTCGAATAGGAATCTAGTTGTTGTCACAGCTGTACAATCCATCACTGGTGTTTCCTATGCCCATCGTATCAAGTAGTCTGTCGCAATGATGATATATTGCACACTTGTCCATTTTTTGAGAGGATTGATGGTTCCCACAAAATCACATCCCATTTATCAAATGGTTGTAGCATTATTTGAGTTACTAGTGGCATCTCATCTCCTCATGAAGGATTCTCCATCCTTTGAAAAGAGTCACAACTCTTATCAAAATCTATGGCATCATTATGCATTGTCAGCCACCATAATCCAACTCGAAGTATCTTTCTAGTGGTTCTGTGACCTCTATTATGTACTCATGCAATTATGTCATCCGCCTTTGCAACACTCTCTCTTTCTCATGTGGTAGGACATATCATCATAGAATTTCATCCGACCCCATTTTGTAGAGTTTCCTTGTGATTAGCTGGAAATTTGTAGCTCTGACGACTAGTTGCTTCTTTTGACTCATAGTGAATTCCTCTAGTAATTTTCTTGTCATCAAAATTTGGACAATTTTCTCATAATGGCCATCCACCATTATGATTCTAAACAATTGTGCATCAGGTAAGATGTCCTTGATGTTGCGTGGTTCTTCGCCTGTCTCTATCCTTGACATATGATCAAGGCATGCATTCAATAGCCCTAGCTTCACAATGATCTCAAAATTGAACTCTTGGAATTGCAATAACCATCAAAAAACCTTTCCCCCCAACTAGCTTGTTAACGAGGTACTTCAGTGTTGAATAATCCATAAACATTTTGAAATGTCCTACCAACATGTAGTGGTGAAATGTTTGTGATGCATAGACCATCTCCAATTCCTCCCTTTTTTCATTGTGTAGTTTGTTTCCGCAATAGACAACTTCTGAGTGGCGAATGCAATCAGGTCACCTATCACTCCATCCCCTAGTTGATCCAAAATCACTCCTAATGTGACTAACAAGGCATAGACATGGATGTGGAATGCCTTCTTCCAATCTAGAAAAATGAATATTGTTGTTGTGACCATTTTTTGCTTTAGAGTATCGATACTTCTTTGACATTCGTCATTCCATTCGAACTTCACATCCTTCTTCAATAGTTTCTCCAATGGTTTCATGATCATTGTGTATACCCTTATGAACTTCTGGTAATATCCTATGTGACCTAATGTCTTCCTAATTCTTTTTACTAGCGTCGATGCTGGTAGGTCGACAATTACAGCAATATTGGAGGGATCAACCAACATACCTTCCTTGCATACAATATGTCCCAACAAAGTCTCAAATGGAACACAAAATACACACTTCTTTAGATTCAATGAGATTTGATGTTGTTGACATATTTCTAACATCAATCAAAGGTTCCTAGTGTGGTATTTTACCAGCACATAGACTGTCCAGTCATCTATGTAAGCTTCCAGGAATTTATTAATGAATTCCTTAAACACAATGATGACTATCCTTGAAATAATTACAGGTGCATTCTTGAGACCAAATGACATTACTCTGTACTAAAAAAATCCCCATTCTATTACGAAATTGGTATCTTATCTATCCTCCTTCACAATCCTTATCTAGTGGTATCCTGAAAAACCGTCTATGAACGAATAAATCTCTTTTCCTCCAACTCCTTCCAATACTTTTTTAGTGAATGGTGTTGGAAAAGGATCATGAAGACTTGTGTCATTTAGCTTCCTTAGGTCAACACAGATCTATATTCCCCCCATATTTTTGTCTTGTACAACCATTACACTGATCTATTCTGACTCTTCAACATGTTCGATAATGCCAACATCCATCATTCGTTCTAATTTGGCTTTACCAAATTCCTTTTATCTCGGGTTCAATCTGTATGGTCGTTGTTTTACTAGTTTCGCATGTTCCTTTAGAGGAATTTTCATTTCACCCACATCACCTAAAATCCCTTTCATCTCAGAAAATTTCGTCGAAAATAAACCTTGGAATTCATGCAGCAAGTCGATGATCTTCACCATAGTTGTCTCATCCTAATAATCCCCAATATTAGTGAATTTCGGGTCCACTATCATCCCAATATTGAACTTTGTTATCTCAATTAGTTGTTTGATTTTGTTGGATGGTATTTCTGGTGTTGCAATATCTTGATTTCCCTCTTATTTTTAGATGTTAACAACTCTTAGATCATCCTCGTCGTCAGGCTCTCCTATAACATTGTAGCATTTCGACATTAATTGTGCTATTAGTGTCCTCTATGATTCTATTGGCAACTCAGTTGAAACTATTTCCAACAATCTGTTATGCATTAGAGGATTTTTGAGGTCTAAAATGGGCCTCCTAAGGAAAATAATAAAATAATAGTTAAAATATTAAAATAATATTTATTAATTTTGGAGGAAGAAAGAAAAAAACTACTTTTTGTGTTCGTATTTTTGACATATCTCGCAGTGTTTTTACTCAAATTTTGATTAGGAGAGCTTGTTGGATGTGGAATTTTATTCTTCATCCAATGAGTACCCACACTGCATACTTTTTATGGACCCCTCTACCCCAAAAACAAGAAATACCTGAAAAAAAATTCCCCATCCAATAAGCTCTCCCAATCGAAATTTGAGTAAAAACACAGGGAGATATGTCAAAAATACAAACAAAAAAAGTAGTTTTTTAATGACAAATATGTCAATTCAACCATTATGGTTGACTCATTTTATTTAATTTCTATTGGTTCTTGAATTCCAACTGATAAGAACTTATTGTTGGCATGTTTTCTTATAAGGACCATTTTAGACCCCAAATTTCCTCTAATGGATGTCCTGAAGTACGCTATGTATGAACAAATTGGCATTCGCAAAGCTACAAGTATGACTGAAGCTAACAGTCAGTTCTTCCCATGTTGTAGTTTCATTTTTCAATTATTTCGAATCATACCACCTCCGTGATACTTTGTCCAACGTATGGAAAAATTCATGGACTCATTCTTCCTTTTTCATTAATACTCATGTATTTTGGCATGCGACCAGATGATCACTGCGATGGTTTCTTCCATCATATTTATTTCCTTGGTAGTGCTTTGCTTCCTCAAAATGAGCTTCCATTAATCAGCAACTTATCTTCCATTATCCTATCAAGGTCTTGTGTGTATCCCACCATCTTTCTGGATTATCCTTTAGTGCTTCTTCCAATGCCAATAGTCCTGGAGGCTTTGATACGTTATCCTCGAATTTGTCAATAAAACCAGCCAAGTTAGGTATCCCTTCATACATCTAAAATTTGATGAATTTTTTAGCTACCCAACGTAATTACTGAGTGACTCACCCAGATTTTTTTACTGTTACTTTGTGTAACTAGTTCTTCTAGTTCTCTAGCGCATCGTCAGAGTCCGATGATGAAGAGCTAGTACTTCACCAACCCAGCTCTCCATCTGTAGTGGGGTTGATCTTGTCTTCAGAAATATTATAGGCATTATCCCTTCCTCCCACAACTTTCTCTTTTATTGGTTCGATGTATATTTGGCCTTAATTGGGATCTAATGGGGCAATGATCTGTATGTCACCATTCCCAAAATTCATTACTCTTTTCTTGAAGTTGATAACCACCAAATTGTCATTTACCCAGCCAATTCACAACAATGATGGGTATGAGATTCTTTCATTGACTATATCAATAACGTATAAGTATGCATATTTCTTTAGTCCCTCCACTTCAACAAGTATGTGGGGTACTCTACCGATTAGCAACACCTGAGCCTGATTTTTCGGTCGTAGTTGTACATGGGGACTAAACCAACTACGGTTTCCCCATAATTTACCATGTTTGCTTCATTAGGATATTTACATATGATCCTAGATCCAAGATGATTGAATCCACATAATAATCACCAATCTGTATATTCATCCTCATTTCCCTTCCTGTTTTATTATTATGCAAAGAATTCACTGAGTGGTCTTGTCACCCTTTCTCTGGTATTTACAACAATCTCCCTATTTCTGCCAATACATTGGGATCTTTTGCTAGCGATAGACAACTTTCTAGAAAAAATTTCAAAGTACTAGCATTCCTTGATGATCTTGTCATAGCGATCAAATATAAAATTGGTGGCATTTCATAGACCGGTATCTTACAGTGTTTCTATTCAATATGTCTCTCATGTCGAAGAAATTTTCATTCTAAAGGTTTACATCGAATTGTAAATTCTTTGGAGCCGTTGGTCGGATATTTATCAGTGTTCCATCATATCCTCTCATGACTCTTCCTCGAGTTACCACTACGACATTTGTTGGCTGAGTTCATGGATACGCCAATATTTTTCCTACTGTTCGTCACTAATTTTGATTATGACCCTGGTTCACATTCTGGTTTGTTGTGATTGTGGCTGGTTCTTGGATTGTGACTTCACAATCAACTATGGGCATTCTTGACTGGTATTATTTGTGTCACTGCAATAATTACATTGAGACTATAGGTTCAAACAAGATCTCTAGTAATGTCCCAATACAACACAATTATAGCACGTTGCTAGTCTATGACCTCATCCCATGGCTCCTCTGCAACCAAATCCTCCATTGCGACCTCCATAGAATCCTCCTTATGGTTGATATTGTGGTTCCTTGAACTGTTACTACCTATTAGGATGCAACTGAGCATTCTGTGGTTGAGTATACTATGACTGGGTATACTACTCAAACTGCATCTGGTTGTACTGTGTTTACTATTGAGTGTTGCGGTTGCGGCTACGGTCTTTTTGTTGGTCAATGTTCTTATCCTTTCATATGTATCCATGGTTATTTCTTGGGGAAAATCATATGCTCTACAGTCCTTTTATTCATTTCCAATCGATCGAAAAAAGTTGCATAAATGATTTGTTGGCTTCGACAAAACCTTCTGAAGGTATACACATTCCTCGGACATATGTCCTATAGTGTGGAAAATATGACACCATGGTAGTTCCCTTTAACTTAGTGGATTAAGAGTTCCAACATCGACTACACCATACTTCTTCATAGAATTATTTTACCCTATTGATATCCTAAAATGAATAGTAAAGTTTGTTAATTGTGACTAGATATGGCTCATGCCAACCCCCGTTTCTCCGACTAGTGAAGCTTCCAACTTCATCATGCTTTCCAAAGCTTCCGTCTGTGATGTAATATTCTATTTCATTAATGGAATATAGATGTGTGTTAACCAAATCTACAATAAACCATTCCTTATGTTGTACATCGCTCATCCCAAATATGACCTTAGCCATCATATTTTTGAACCGATGATCGAAATCGCATACAAACTCATTTGGATATTTCTTTATTTCCTTCAAATCGGTAATATATTGTGATTCATATTTTGGGGTTTTAAATTCCTTGATTAGTCCAATCCTGATCTATGTCAGGGTCTTGTGAGGATTCCCTATCGGTACCTACACAAATTTCATGTACCAATCCAATTCTCAACCTAGAAAGGTTTTCTCTAGTTGTCCTTTCCATTTATCATCATCTTGTACTTGTTTTATTTTTTGTACTTATTCGCATAGGAACCAATACTGCTCAAGATATTTAGTCCCATTACCCTAAAACAAGGGTAGTTCTATGTCATCACCTTCCATTCTGGGTCTTCTTCTGATATTCCTTCATCCACTACCATTACTACTGTGCTAACACATAGGATAGTCTTGCGATGACGATGTGTTTCTTCCTCCTGAATTTGGCACAGTGCACGGAGGTGTAGGTATATTTTTTCTTTGGTTTGGTCATTGGTCGAACTTGGGCATAGTTTGTCACTGTAGTTTCTCTTAGTCCCTTGTGGTCCCTTCTCACAGTTTTTTGTCTCGGTCGTACCAAGACTCTCCTTAGTCCACCACCTCTTCTCTTGTCAGAACCTCACCCCACTTTGTAGGAAACCACACTCTTCCTCATCTTACCTCACAGTATAGTCGTAACTTCCATCCATCTACCCTGTATGATTCCATCCAATCCTTTCCTTCATAGTACCTGTAACCTCTGCACACCAGATCTTTACTCATTAGAATTCACCTTAAGAATTCCCTTTTCATAGATGAGAATCTCAATCCATAGTTTTAACAAAAAAATAAATCTTCCCCTCGATCCCTTAAATAATTCCCTCTCTACATCACTATAGTAATTAACTATGTCGATATCAAACCCAGTAATATATCCTTCCAAAATTTTGTCTATCCACACCTCGACAACTCTTGAATATTTGTTGTTTACTGTTACCGAGAGAAATTCCTATGGATTGGGGTACCACAATAGACAGCTAGACTCCAGAAATCAATCTTTCCCAATATGCAATAGAAATAAAAACATCCAACACTAAAGGATCGAACCTCGTATCTTATTCCAGACGGTTGAAGTAGATCCCCGTTGAGCTTTCCAATCTTCAGCTTGAATTGTTATAGTATGTCCTCAACAACAAGTAAACAATACAAGCATACTATATTTCATGGTGTTAGATCTATTCTAGCATATATAATCAATAATGTAAAAGCATTTGACATATTCCAATGGATACAATATTCATTCAAATACACATTATTGGACAGGAAAAGATATTTCTATTAATATAAATCAGAGAT
Organism: Pseudotsuga menziesii; assembly: GCA_001517045.1. Classification (NCBI taxonomy): domain Eukaryota; kingdom Viridiplantae; phylum Streptophyta; class Pinopsida; order Pinales; family Pinaceae; genus Pseudotsuga; species Pseudotsuga menziesii. Next base: position 647,740 of record LPNX010273440.1, read on the forward strand.
TACAAGTGACAACCTCTGACGGCACGTCTGCGAACCGGAGAAACTGAATCCCCCACTTGGGCCTCCACCACCTCAATACTCCATCACTTCGATAGCAAGCTTACTAGCAAAAGGAAAGCTTGGGAAGAACACAATAGTGCTCCAAGGGACAAAGGGATGCAGACTCAAGCATAAGTTCTGGCAACAATGGACTATAGTTTTGATACTCTCAATTCTCTCTTCTTTCCCATGCTTTCAATGTATCAAGGGGTTCCTTATATAGCTTTTCAAAGGGATACTGAAAGGTCGAATCCGTGCGATCTCAAGGCATATGGAAGGCCAGGAGTCATATGAGTCAGATCCAAGTCAAGGAACGCTCCAAAGGATTTTGGATTATGTACACATCCCGATGTATGCGACTATAGAGGGAATATCCGTGTATGTACGCGGTTATCGAGGAAAATGCCGCGTATATCATTTTTCTAATGTTTTTAGGGATGGTCAATGATACATCAAAAGACAAAAAGTGGTCCATAGGGGCTAATGAGTCTATAGCGAGACAGGGGAAGGCCATACAATGTGTGATTCACCTAGTGTGGTGAAATCCACTATAACAGATGCCCCCTAATGTATGAGATCAGAGGGGTTATATGATGGCCGAAATACATTATAGTGCATCCCAGAAGTGAATTGATGAACGTACCCAAATGGAAGACCAGCCACCCAATCAACATAATACCATAATACAACTCTGCATATAACTGCGAATACATATAGCAGTCCCGGATACATAAGAGTACAATGGCCATGAATAGGCATGAAACATGATAACACATATGTGGTCATCGCCACGTACAATATACATAGATCAGAATCTCCATGATGAAGATATACAAAGGACCATGATCTCCACAAAGGCTGAAGATATATAACAGATCAAGATCTCCATAGTGGCTGGAAATGTCTGACATATACTGGAACAAATCACGAGAGCTGAAATTTCATGAACACTGGCACGATCAAGGAGGTAGCATATAGTGTATGCCACCAATATAGAAGGTCTTCTACACAAACCACTACGAGTACATGTCCTACTATGCGAATAGAGGTGTCGAGGTCGAACATAGTAGTCCATCGTCTGATTACCGGTCATTGATGTATACCGTTAATAGACGCGAGATCACCCACCAATAATGAAAATGGGAATCAAGGTACTATATTGCAAACTAACAAGTGTGAATAAATGTGTTGAGGTCAAACACTTGAGAGAATCCATCGATCAGGGGACATTGATGCATTCCCAAAACTGTCGATGGCGAGAGAACCTTCCACTGATGACTGCAAGTCTCAAGGCACTCAAAATGACTCTAGACTCTAATCCCAGAATAAATGATCTAAAGTCGATGGGATGAAATCCGCTGGAAGGAGGGCATTAGGAAACCCCCCATCATCCAACACGAGGTACTTAGCAAGGCTGTATAATATGGAAGAAATCGATCATAAGGTGCACGAACCAGTAACTGTACCGGGAATGGCTGACATGCAAAGTCAATATAACTGAGGAATGGCCGACTCAGGTTTCAAATTCCTTCAAACAAGAGCATAATGGTGTATGGTGACTGAATGAAGGAAGCATAGACTCGATATACAAACTGGGACATCTCTATGACGCAAGAGGCATCAATAGAGGCTCCATAGAGACTGGAAGCTTAACCAGTCAATGGAGATAAAACTCATATAAACGAGTACAGCTCCTAAAGTCAAACTATAACCCAACCAATGGATGTGATATACAGTGCTCTGTTTGAAGGCGACACAACTCGATAGCTGCCAAAGATAATATCTTTTCTTGTCCGGCTTTTTGGTTTTTTGATTTTTTTTGGTCTTTTTCAGTTATTTAAAAAGCTTGAAAAAAGAATAAACTAGCTTTATAGTTACAAACTAGGAGGAGATGAGTGTCATTTAGGGAAAAAAAACTAGTTCCAAGCAGTGGAACATACCTATGCTCAATGCAAGGATACATGTGTAGGATATCGACACTCGGGGGAAAATCCCCTCCCGGTAAAAAGGGAATCAAGCTGCAAAGGATATAAATAAAGGCTCTGCATGGCTAGACATGAGACAAGCTCAGGCTATACGGATAAAACACAATGTCAGGGGAGCCGGCATAAAGCTCAATAAGACAGGAAAAGCTCATGATAATGCATTCACAACTTGATACAAGGGAGTCTGGGGTGTCATGGCCAGCATAAGATCAAGAGGAGTATGAGGCTCTTGCTAAATGTCATGGCAATACTATACAATGGACTCCCACACTCTAAAGGGGGAAACATTGGCATGGGCACCAAATGCAAATAAGGCGCTAACTAGGGTACCCATGTAAGGTGAGGCTCTACCACTCATATCATGCCACTTCTATAGCAGCAAGAAGGTTCCGTGACATAATAGAGTGGGTTCGTACCTAAGGATATAATGATATGGTCATAAGGTCATGCAAAATGAAAACGGTGGTGAACCTAACCTATATGCCAGTATAGACGTTATACCTGAGATAGGCACGAACAGTCTCTGGTCACAAAAGAAGCATCCAACAGACAACTTCAGACCCAGTGAAGACCCAACCACACTCACAACCCACCCAACAACTTCCCACAACATCAAACTCACCAAAAGGGAGGATGTACGCGACTGTATAAAGAACAGCTGCGTATCTACGCAACTTTTGGCCGAAAACCCGCGTATACAGAGAAGGTAGTGGTAAAAAGCAGGTCAAGGCCAAACCAATAAAGGGGAGTGTCAATGGACAAACATACTATAACACGCGACACAGAAACAGAGAGAAACAGAGAGCAAATCAATAATATCAAGCCCATTGTGCCCCCAACCCCAAAGAAAAACAAGGAACATCCTGAGCGGAGTCACCAATTCTGTTACGGAGAGAAATTCCTATGGCTTGGGGTACCACAACAGACAGCTAGACTCCAGAAATCAATATTTCCCAATATGCAATAGAAATAAAAACATCTAACACTAAAGGATTGAACCTCGTACCTTATTCCAGATGGTTGAAGTAGATCCCCGTTGAGCTTTCCAATCTTCAGCTTGAATTGTTATAGTACGTCCTCAACAACAAGTAAACAATACAAGCATACTATATTTCATGGTGTTAGATCTATTCTAGCATATATAATCAATAATGTAAAAGCATTTGACATATTCCAATGGATACAATATTCATTCAAATACACATTACTGGATAGGAAAAGATATTTCTATTAATATGAATCAGAGATTACAAGTGACAACCTCTGATGGCACGTCTGCGAACCAGAGAAATTGAATCCCCCACTTGGGCCTCCTTTGGAGCGTTCCTTGACTTGGATCCAACTCATATGACTCCTGGCCTTCCATATGCCTTCATATCGTACGGAGTCGACCTTTCAGTATCCCTTTGAAAAGCTATATAAGGAAACCCTTGATACATTGAAAGCATGGGAAAGAAGAGAGAATTGAGAGTATCGAAACTATAGTCCATTGTTGCCAGAACTTATGCAATTCTGTTACGGAGAGAAATTCCTATGGCTTGGGGTACCACAACAGACAGCTAGACTCCAGAAATCAATCTTTCCCAATATGCAATAGAAATAAAAACATCTAACACTAAAGGATCGAACCTCGTACCTTATTCCGGACGGTTGAAGTAGATCCCCGTTGAGATTTCCAATCTTCATCTTGAATTGTTATAGTACGTCCTCAAAAACAAGTAAAAAATACAAGCATACTATATTTCATGGTGTTAGATCTATTGTAGCATATATAATCAATAATGTAAAAGCATTTGACATATTCCAATGGATACAATATTCATTCAAATACACATTACTAGATAGGAAAAGATATTTCTATTAATATAAATTAGAGATTACAAGTGACAACCTCTGACGACACGTCTGCGAACCGGAGGAACTGAATCCCCCACTTGGGCCTCCACCACCTCAATACTCCATCACTTCGATAGCAAGATTACTAGAAAAAGGCAAGCTTGGGAAGAACACAATAGTGCTCCAAGGGACAAAGGGATGCAACTCAAGCATAAGTTCTGGCAACAATGGACTATAGTTTCGATACTCTCAATTCTCTCTTCTTTCCCATGCTTTCAATGTATCAAGGGGTTCCTTATATATCTTTTCAAAGGGATACTTAAAGGTCGAATCCGTGCGATCTGAAGGCATATGGAAGGCCAGGAGTCATATGAGTCGGATCCAAGTCAAGGAACGCTCCAAAGGATTTTGGATTATGTACACATCCCGATGTACGCGACTATAGAGGGAATATCCACGTATGTACGCGGTTATTGGGGAAAATGCACGTATATCATTTTTCTAATGTTTTTAGGGATGGTCAATGATACATCAAAAGACAAAAAGTGGTCCATAGGGGTTAATGAGTCTGCAGCGGGACAGGGGAAGGCCATACAATGTGTGATTCACCTAGTGTGTTGAAATCCGCTATAACAGATGCCCCCTAATGTATGATATCAGAGGGGTTATACGATGGCCGAAATACATTAGAGTCGTCGATTCTGTTACGGAGATAAATTCCTATGGCTTGGGGTACCACAATAGACAGCTAGACTCCAGAAATCAATCTTTCCCAATATGCAATAGAAATAAAAACATCTAACACTAAAGGATCAAACCTCGTACCTTATTCCGGATGGTTGAAGTCGATCCCCGTTGAGCTTTCCAATCTTCAGCTTGAATTGTTATAGTACATCCTCAACAACAAGTAAACAATACAAGCATACTATATTTCATGGTGTTAGATCTATTCTAGAATATATAATCAATAATGTAAAAGCATTTGACATATTCCAATGGATACAATATTCATTCAAATACACATTACTGGACAGGAAAAGATATTTCTATTAATATAAATCAGAGATTACAAGTGACAACCTCTGACGGCACGTCTGCGAACCGAAGAAAATGAATCCCCCACTTGGGCCTCCACCACCTCAATCCTCCATCACTGTACACATCTCGATGTACGCGACTATAGAGGGAATATCCGCGTATGTACACGGTTATCGGGGAAAATGCCGCATATATCATTTTTCTAATGTTTTTAGGGATGGTCAATGATACATCAAAAGACAAAAAGTGGTCCATAGGGGCTAATGAGTCTGTAGCGGGACAGGGGAAGGCCATACAATGTGTGATTCACCTAGTGTGGTGAAATCTGCTATAACATTTACCCTTTGCAACTACTAGATGAGTTTAGGAGTCCACTGATTAGGTTCTCCTCCTTGGAAGTTCATCTTCTATAAAGTAAGTTGTGTCAACCACTCATATAGTGCTAGTGAAAACCCAACGAAGAATAATTCATGAATATAAGAGTAATTATATCTCCCCAACCACTCTTTTTTCATCAATCTGGAGTTTTGATTTTATTCTTCTACAGACTCTTTGGCCAGTCCTAGATCTACGGTTTCATCAAATTCCACAACATGTCCTCTTCTTCTATGTACTATGGTCTCTACAATGGAAGCATTTGTTAACACACTTATGTCGATAGGGGCTCACTCAACATATCTATCGACACACATTGACACAAGACCCCTAAACATTGGCGTGGATAGGTTTTACCCTAACCAACATCACCTGGGAGGAAGATGCAGTCTCACCTGATATTTCTAAGGGAGTGCTACAGGAACCAGGTTTTCTGTAGAAGGAATAGGGATTTCACATTATCTCTTACTATATCATAGCATCACTCAGAGATCCATGGTTTAAGCATATCATTCATAAGATCTATTCAAGGACCTACTTATCATCATTTGCAATAGATTCAGGAATCACATTAACATAATTCATATTCATTTAATTTAGAATTTCCTTAACGAATACATCAACATGTATTAACCCAATGAAACTTGTAAGACTTCGTATCATTCAAATTCAAGCATGTAAATTCATAGATCACGCCATCATTAAGTTCGCAAATTATGCAGCTAAGATTAGAAATTTCATCATCAACAACATCCTTACATATTTTTCACAAACACCTTGCAAAAGAAAATAATTCCTTGGTCGATTAGCCTTAGACAAGAAAATACAAACATTCACAGATCGACTCACTTACAACATGACTGATCGCGTGATATATCAAGCATATCCAAGTCTCCAAGATATCTCTTCCTAACCTCATGACCGAATGACTACTCCTAATTCTTCTTATAGGCTTGAGTCATTAAAAAATGGTCCACATAGCTAACTTCCTAACTAATTTTGATTAAAACTTCTAACTAACTCAACCATAATGACAACATTTTTTGGTATCTTCTTCTGCGTTGTTGACTCTTTCTCTTGTCGATGTTTTCCTTTTCGATGGAGGAAGCACACCTTGCACATCCTATCCCCTTTTCAACAGTTGTCGCATCCAGCAAGTTGGTGCTTGCAAAATACCTGTAAAATATAATTTTGCAGTAATAAAAAGTGTTTTTGGTTTTTCCCAGTGGGTTTCCATGATAAGATATTGTGTTATGTTTCTATTATTTTCTTGTTTTTAAATAAAGTGATAAAAGGTAAAGAAATACCTAATACTAATTCACCACACCCCGCTCTTAGTATTACTTGATTTTCCAACAATTGGTATCATAGCAGGTCTCTTCACTAAAGTTTAACCACTTTAATAGAGATCGTTTATCGTTGTGGATCATCAAGGTAAAATGAACTCTAAGGTTCCACTATTTAATGGTAAGGATTATATGTTATGGAGTGTTAGTATAAGAAGTCATTTAATGTCTATTGGAATTAAAGTTTGGTTATATGTAAAAATAGGGTATGTATATCCAAAATCTCCTCCCACAGATATTTAAGGAATAAATAAAATTGGGAACAATGCAAAAGTTTTTAATGCAATCTTGGATGGATTAAACATAACAGTGTCTTCCAAAGTAATGCATTGCAATACAATGAAGGATATTTGTGGCAAGTTGCAGATCATCTATGAAGGAGATACCAAGGTAAAAAGGGCCAAACTCCTTACATTTAAAGCTCAATTTGAAAGTCTAAAAATGAAGGAAGATGAGAACATATCAAAATACTTTGAGGGAATAGATGAAATTGTTAATGCAATTCAAGGGCTAGGAGCATAATTGGAAGAAATTGAAATATTTGAAAAAGTGCTAAGAACACTTCCAATGATTTGCAATCCTAATATTTGCACCCTAGAAGATAGAGAAAATATTGACAAGCTTACCATGAATGAACTATATGGGACCCTCATATCTTATGAGATGAGGATTAGTCAAGATAACTCTCAAAAGAAGGAATCAACTTTCAAGGCATCTAAAGTAGATATCCAAAACAAAGATTCAGTCATAAGACTCTGATGATGAAGAATAACTTCTTGTTAAAAATCTTAAGAAAGGTACAGGTAAGTAAAAAGAGAAATTACCCTTAAAATTATTTAACTGTGAGGGAGTTGGTCACTTTGAATCCAAATTCCCTTATCCCAAACATTAAGACAATGATGAGTGTCATGAAGACTTCAAGAAGAAAAAATGGGAATATAGGAAAAAAAATCAAAAAGAATAATTTTTACTCCATGGATGATAACTGCTTAGATGAGTCTAGTGAATATGAAGAAACTGAAGTTCTATTCATTGGAATAAAGAGAGAAAACCTTGAAGAAGAATAAAAAGGAGTGGTAGACCTTGTGCTGGCCTAGAAAAGGGGCATAAGAAGTAACTTTGCATGTGCATCCAAGAAAGATGTGTGCGTGCAGCCAAGAAATATGTGCACGCATGAGGTGGAATCCAAGCAATAGCACAAAGGATGAAAAGGGTCCGCAAAGACAAGACAGGGAGTGTGCAACAAGGGAAAGGCAAGCGTGGATGCATGCAAAAGGGGAAACGACCAGAAAGCAACAGATACGGGATCTAGATCATGGCCATATAAGACAATGTAATCCTGCAGCTATGCACTTGCAAGAATATATTTGTAAGTCAGGACGATAGTGCCTCGTGTCAAATCATGATCACCACAGCTGTAACTAGAGGGGTGGCTGATGGTGACAGTTAACAAACTTCCTGTAAGCAGTCGACCCAGTAGTGGTCATGTAAATTAGTATAAATAGGAAGGATACAATGGGTAGAGGGTTGGATTTTGTTACTCGCAATTACAAAATAGGTGGATAGGAGAGAATTGTATACAATTGCATAGGAAAGGTCTAAGCAAGGGTAATTAGAATAATGTAAGGGAAAGAAGCTCTGCTAGAGTGGTGCAGACACGAGGAGATTTGATTCAGGCTATGTGCAGATCTGTAGATAGTAGCAGTAGATTAGGAGAAATAAGATAGAGAGCATGAGAACCATGAGTATGAGCTTAAAGACATATCTCTAGATCAGTCTGCATCTTGCAGACTGCGAGGTGCTATATCCTTTCTCATGCCAAATGAAGAGCACCTTGGTGATTTTTCCTAGATTGGTTTCCATGTTATTTCTTATGTTTAATGGAATGATTGATGTGGTGAATGTTTATGTGATTGATTAGTAGTTATTGCCTATGTAATATTAGCATGGTTCAGTTCTTTTTATTTCTTGCAATTAATGGATGGATGTAAGGAACATTGTGTTGAATTAACACTATATAACAGTGCATCGTTATTCTGGTTACGTCCTGTTATGAACCCTATCACAAGTATTAGAGCCGATAGACCTGATTCAGCTACACCGCACCAGTTGCACCATCGATGAGGAATAGAGGAAGACCAAGTCGTGTGTGATGACATGCTGTTGTGTTTAATTGTGCAGGTCTGACTCCTCTGTCCGGTCACCCTGCTTCCTTTGTTGATCCCTTGGTTGTGAACCAAGGGACTATACTTCCCCGACAATCGTGGAAACTTGGTTCTGGCGGTTACCCATCTATGAGATATCTCATGTGAGAATTTTCCTTCTTTGCAGGTGTTACTGATGGGGCTTTCCCTATCAGGTCAGTATCTCAGGTAGTTGTTGGATTGGCAGGCTTCATAGGACCTAGGTCGTGTGAGAAGGGAAAAGCAGCCAACAAATGGTTTTGTTGTCGGGACCCTTTTGATTGAATCGGGGAAATGGTGTGGCACCCAATGAAGGAGGAGATAGAAGATTGGATGGACGCTGAACTCATGATGGTTACGCAAGAAACGGCCGTATTACTTGAATCGTATAGTTTGGGGGCAGATATGATGGATAGAAACTAGAAGGAATATGGAAGGTAGCCAAGAGAGATGTTCCCTGTGATCTCTGAGGAGTAATTGGACATTGGGTTCTTGAGAAGTGGAAGGAGGTTCTGGTTAGGAAAGAGGAGAAAACTAACTGGAGATAAAAGGGCCTATAGTTTTCCCAGGGAGGGTGCATATGGATGTGGGTCATACCTAGATGAGGGATCCTGTGACAAAGAAGAGGACTATAGCCCAGTTTCTGAGAGATAAGAATCGAGAGGGTCTATAGAATTACCTAGAATAGAACGTGACTATAGTAGTCCAGAGAGATTCCCTAGAGAAAGAATTGGGAGTCCCTCACGTGAACCCCTTTTGAATACTAGTAGCTCTAGTGGTGAGACTGGTGTGCAAGGAGGCCTACTAGCGGTCCCTGTAAATCCTATAGATTTAGGGAACTCAGTGAAAAATCTCAGTGCCTCCATAATGGCAGGAACAGATGTCCGAATACTCACTTTTACTGGGGATGGACTAGAAGACCCAGAATAGCATTGGTTTCTATGTGAAATTTCTGGATGGTGCGCATAGTGCACAACGTTGATATAAAGAAGGGCCAGATGATTACGACCTTAAGGGGTTGCGCCCTAGATTGGTTCATGAAGTTTTGTGCCATCCTAGCCAGAACACCGTAGAAGAACCTTGAAGAAATCCAAGTTGAAATGATCTCAGAGTTCAGAAAACCCAAATTAGAGTCCCAATGTATTACTGAAATCAAAGAAATTAAGTAGGCTCCAGCAGAAATAGTATGGGACTTCGACCAATGGTTTAAAACACTGATGGCTAAGTTCAGCTTCCAAATGTCGGATGTACATCATAAAGAGTGGTTTATTGCTGCACTGCTACCACATATAAGAGGGTCTCTTATGCAGCAGAATATTTCAACATAGACGGAGGCATTGGAGTTAGCCATGAAGTTAGAGGCTTCACCCATAGGCGACAGTGCTGCATATTCAGTCCCAGTTGGCCAATCTGGCTATCCAACTCCAATATATGAAGAGGGGAGGAGGGGCCCATGATGACCTCTGGTGTACCTATTGCTGGACCAACAGACACACCAAAGATGAATGTCTTGCATATATGATCTACATCTCATCCGGTGGGCCGAACCCTTTAGATATCCAAGGACTACCTTGGTGTAATATATGTCAAACGAGAGGACATCAGGACATCAATTGTCTGTTTATGCATAAGATGGTATGTAAACCCACCAATATTTATTGTAAATTTTGTAAATCGGTAGGACATGATGAAAATAATTGTAGGGCCTACCAAATCATGAGGGAGAAAACAGTAAATGCATATTTAATGAAGACAGAAGAGCAAGTAAAGTTTGAATGGAACTCCGCTCAATTCTAGGCTCCTCCTCAGTTCCAAGTTGCACAACAAATCCCATCTCCCCTGCAGTTTTAGATGTCACCTCAATTTCAAGATAGGGGCCCATATAACTTGTATCATCAACAATACCAGCAACCGCAATACCTATTACAACCACCTCAAAGCAAGGGTGTCAATTTCATGGGTCAGGGAGGAGGATTTGGCCAAGAAAGAGGGCCAGTCATATGCTACAATTGTGGAGTACCAGGGCATTATGCTAGGGACTGTCTAGAACCTGCAAGGACTTTCTCATACTGTAGATAGGATCACAATGTGGAGCAATGCCCACAACTCATTTCTCGAAGGCAAGCTAGGACACTTGGACCAGCCAACCCAATACCAAACCCTGTACCTAATCCTGTACCAAAATTGGTACCGAACCCTGCACCCAATCCTATGCCGAATGCTCCCAATCTGAATGCCAATAGTAATATCCAAATTATAGTCACTGAACCATTTCAGAAATTATATGCCTGAAATATTTCAGAAGATATTGAAACAACAAAGTATGAACAAAACTGCAAAAAAGGTTAGTAAACTTAAACCTTTCTTGTCAAGTTGTCTAACACTAATCAAGGATAAGAAAGTGCTTGCAGAACTAGAGTCCCTTATTGAAGCACTCCCAGGAGAAGGACCTCTGCCAAAGAAGGTTAATAGTATCAAGACCAGACTCAAGACAGGATGCGAACTCAGAATGACCACGCAAATTGGTGATTATGATATGGACTACATCATTCATGATCTAGGATCTAACGTCAATATTTTAACATTCCAGATGTGGGAAATAATGGGTAAACCACCTTTAGAGTGGTCTCCAATCCAATTGAGGCCTACGAATCAAGAAAAGGTCATTCTTGTGGGTAATCTAGGTCAAGTTCAAGTGGACCTTGAAGGATTACGCACTTTCAAAGACTTTGAAGTTATAGATATAATAAATGACACTACACCATATCATGCACTACTTGGGATTGATTTGGCAATAGAAAACCAAGCAATTATTAACTTCAAAAGAAGGATCCTATCATTTGAGGATGATGAGATGTGGGTCATTGCACATCTTGACCCATTGGAAGGACCAAGTTACGTTGAACCTGTGTTCAATGAAGGGAATGATGACCACCTAGACACTATTTACAATATAACCACCCTTCAGGAAGATTACATTAATCCTACTGCAGATGGTAACTTAAGTTGGAAAGGTGGAAGTTCATGTACATTAGACTCAAGCGAGGCATTAGAGAAATGGCAGAACCGATTACATGAAATCTCGTCAAAAAAATGTGCCAGGATAACTAAGGCTATCAGACAAGTAGGAACTCAGTTGCGACTGCTACCCATGTATGAAGGATTACCTAATCTTATAGCATTTTTGACTAAATTTGAAGAACTGGTAACAGAGCCACAACGACTGTCTGTACTGGACTTTGCATTAAAAGCTATGCCCGCACGATGGTGGGGTACACATAAAAGCACCATAACTGAATGGCCACAATGTAGAAGGCTTCTAGACGTAAGATTTGGGGAAGAATTACAACTGTCACCCAAAGATATACATGGTTATCCAATCCTGTCAAGCACTTGGAACATGGTTCTACAACATTTTCAAACTATCCTCGCTAGGAATGGGTTCATCACTTCATCCATACTCTTGAGACGGCACCTCAATGTTGGTATGCATCTATGGAGCTTTGTTAGGAGATGAGGGAATGGGAGGAAGTTGCATAGAAATTTACTTACACATTCCATTTTGCAGATGAACAACCTACAGTTGATATTGCACTGAAGACTATTAAGGACAAAATATTTGGTGAGATCCCACTGGAGATTGTGTATTCTCAACCTTGTGATGCGCACTCCCACGAATGTTGTGTGACAGTTCAACCTTGGATGACATGCTAAAATATATCTAGGGACCTGGATGATGTTCCAACCAACATCAACATCCCCGAATTAGAAGGATCACACAAAGTCAAAGGAAGCATCATTTCTAGTGAACAGTTAATTAAACTGCTAAATATTAAAAAGGTTAACATTGGATTAGAGGACAACCCAAAATCTGTAAACATTGGAGACTACTAGGATAAATAAATAGTAGAAAAAATTACTGATCTATTACATGAATTTCAATACCTATTCCTGACAAATTTCAGGGAGATGAAGGGAATACTAGGTGATTTGGGGGAATTGAAAATTCCACTAAAACCCGATGAAAGGCTAGTAAGGCAATGACCATACAGATTAAACCCACGATATAAGGATAAGGTAAAAGCAGAACTGGATCACATGTTAGAAGCAAGAATTATTGATCTAGTTGGAGAATCGAGGGGATAAGCCCCATAGTCATCCAAGACAAAAAGAAAACAGGTGAAGTCAGAATCTGTGTCGACCTAAGAAACTTGAATGATGCCTTCTTGCATGACCCATTCCCTACGCCCTTCACCGATGAGGTTTTGGAAAGCATTGGTGGATAGGAAATGTACTCGTTCATAGATAGGTTCTTAGGATACCATCAGGTTCGGATTGCGCAAGAGGATCGCCACAAGACAACCTTTGTAATGAAATGGGGATGCTACCAATACACGGTAATGCCATTTGGCCTTAAAACTGCCCCTGCTATTTTTTCTGGAATAGTAGTATCTACTTTTAAATATTTCATTCATAACTTTCTTGAAGTATACTTTGATGACTAGACTGTCTTTGCTCTGGTAAGGGACCATATCAAAAATTTGCGCATGATGCTGGAGAGGTGCCACTAGTATCAAATTGTGCTTAACCTAAGGAAATGTATCTTATGTGCACCTTTCAGAGCACTGCTCAGCCATGTAGTATGCCATGATGGAATCTTGGTTGACCCTGCAAAGGTGGCAATTAGTCTAGACTTGCCTTCACCCACATCAGTTACGCAGCTTAGGTCTATGTTGGGACGAACTCGGTATTATCGAAAATTCATAAGAGGGTTGCAGAGATAACTGCCCCAATGGAAAAAGTGTTAAAGAAAGATGTCATATTTGAATGGAATGACAACTTTCAAGAAAGTCTGGATAAACTAAAAAGTAAGATGGCTACTGCACCAATATTAATATTTCCAGATTGGAAAAAAGAATTCCATGTACATGTTGATGCCTCATCGATTGCACTGGGCATAGTTTCAACCCAACCAAGGGATGGCACAATTGACCACCTAATTGCATTTTCTAGTAGGAAACTATCAATGGCGGAGAGAAATTATACCACAACTGAAAGAGAAGGACTTGCAATGGTCTATGCGCTACAAAAATTCAGACATTATCTGTTGGGTGGACACTTCAAAATATTCACTGATCATTCTACACTAAAATATCTGGTCAATAAGCCAATGTTGGGGGGGGCGAATCTGTCGATGGCTCCTCCTATTTCAATAATTTGACTTTGAATTCATTATTAAACAAGGACGACTAACGTTGGACCTGACCACTTATCGCAAATTGAAAGTGGTGAGGAACCCACCAGCCTAGAAGATAACTTGACAGATGCGTAGCTATTTGCTATAGATGTTGTTGACAAATAATTTGATACGATTATACACTTACTTAATACCGGCTATGCACCTAAATACTATTCAATATGGCAAAAGAAGAAGCTAGTTGCCAAGGCCTCAGATTACACGCTAATAATTAGAGGAAATTTGGGGTCTAAAATGGGCCTTATAAGAAAACGCGCCAACAATCAATTTTGTGACTTAGAATTCAAGAACCAATAGAATTTCAATAAAATGAGTCAACCATAATGGTTGAATTGGCATATTTGTCATAAAAGAAAACTACTTTTTTTGTTCGTATTTTCAACATATCTCCCTATGTTTTTACTCAAATTTGAAGTGAGAGAGCTTGTTGGATGCAGAATTTAATTCCACATCCAACGAGTAGCCACACTGCATACTTTTGATGGACCCCGCTACCCCAAAAATAAGAAATACCTGAAAAAAATGTTATGATGATGTCATCATCATGTTTTTTTAGGTATTTCTTATTTTCGGGGTAGTGGGGTCTGTCAAAAGTATGAAGTGTGGGTACTCGTTGGATGTGGAATTAAATTCCACATCCAATGATCTCTCCCACTCATAATTTGAGTAAAAACATGAGATATGTCGAAAATACAAACAAAAAAAGTAGTTTTTTTCATTCTTCCTCCAAAATTAATAACTATTATTTTATTATTTTCCTTAGGAGGCCCATTTTAGACCTCAAATTTCCTCTAATGAGCAGGACAAATATACAAGTTGGGACTGGATGAAATATTGTGAAGATGTGTCTTTGAGCATGAAAGATAATGGGTAATGGCGGAAGCACATTTGGGTGTCTCAGGAGGACATTATGTTAGGAAAGCAACGGTGGACAAGATTTTGCAAGCTAGAGTCTGGTGGCCAACATTACATATGGATACAAGAAAATACTCTCGTAATTGTGACAAGTTCCAACGGACAGGGAAACCATCATGACGTGAAGAAATGCCACTTGTGCCACAAATTACACTGCAGGCCTTCGATAAATGGGAAGTGGATTTTGTTGGCCCTATCAGCCCACCAGGGAAGTGAACTGGTGTGTGTTATATCATCACTTCTACCAATTACTTAACCATTGTCTGAAGAAGCTTACAACCATTTCCTTAGCGTCAACAAGCTCCTCCATGAGACAAACACTTCATCCTCATAAGCTCCAACTTGCTCTCTATGCTCTCCAATGATCGGGACTAGGTAGTCAATTCAATAGCATAACAATACCTATTCAGTTCTTCCCCTCAACTATGGATATGAGCTTGTATTTATAGGGCTCAATTGATAGGGATCATTGAGAGAATTGTGTGTGAGGTGTCTCCAAGATCCTACTAAGGGGGATCTCAAGCTCAAACTAACCCATGTTGATAGGGATAAGGGAGGACATGAGGCTCATGATCTAGAAGCCTCAAGAAACTTCTCTTTTTCCCATTTTACCCAAGGTACTGCTTTTGTTCCCTTATGAAAGAGAGTTTTAGGTAAGAACCACTTTAATAACAAAGACTATAGGCGATGGCACTGCTTCTCTATAATAGGATACAGGCGGTACTGAACAGGGTACCGCTCATTAGCCAAAGGGTAAGCGCGGTGCTAGGTTTTTTCAAGTAGAATTGACAAACAAAGCAAGTTTCCACTCCAAGTTTTGGGATTAAGGGAAAACATAGCGGTTAAGGATCTCATCACATGATGGTGACAGAAGGTATAACAGAATTCCCCCCAAAGCATGAGGCTTAGAGGGATATGATAAGTGAGATCTTTCAGTGAACAAGTTGTCACTTCGTGGTGAAAATGTCAGCTCGGTCGAAATATGTCGTCAAGTAGGCATCTATAGTACATCAATACTTTTGACACATGGACACATGTAACCAACTCATGGCTACAGACCAATACAAGGCAAATCCATGAGAGGAATAAACAAGCATGGCTACTAGAATACAGCGTAGATCCATGTGATAGAGAACTCAAACTTGGACATAGCTACTAGACATACAACGTATATATATGTCATACAGACACAAATTTGAGCATAGCCACAACCAGACAAATGTGGATCCATGCTAGATATACAAAACCCCATCACAACCCGGGAAAGCAATGAGTGCTAAACAAGTACCCAAGGTCTTCATCTCGTCTTCCACAAAGTATGATTCTATCCATGTGATTACAATGTTTTGAAGTCGAAGATGGTAGAAACCACTTGATTACTGGCCAATGATGTGAACTATTAACAAGCGTGAGGGAGATCATCATTGATGTCAAATGATTCCCAAGGTACCCTAGTACAATCTACTGAGCATGAATAGATGTATTGATGTCGAACACCTAGTTGATTCTATCGATCAAAGGTCAATGATGTGAACCCATGTCGAGAGTGAGAGAAACTGTCATTGAGGCATACATATCTAAAGGTACTAAGTTTTGTTTCTAAGACTATTTCCCGGATGAAGAGCTGATGTTGACAGGAATAGTCTCATCAAAGGAGGGCCATGATGAATCCCACATCAATGACACGAAACTCGAAACAAAGTTCTGGAATGATGTGAATAAGGTAACCATAAGACTGACTCAAAAGTACTGACACAGAGACTATTTTGACTGCAGAGGTAAACTTCTTCAACTTCCCTTTCAACATTGGGCGGCACGACAAAAAGACTTGGTACCATGACTAAACCAGAAAAACACACAGTGGAATGGTGGACAATACATTCTTTTGAAAGAATCAAAGGAGTGAGATGACTCATGAAAGTGGATTGTCACAAAGATCAGTTGAATACCCAATTTACTGAAATGATATGCAGACAAGTACCATGTTCAAAGGTAACGACAAACTACTGCCATTTATTGCAAAATGATTCTCTTCCCATTTTCCCCATCATGGTTGATGAGTGCCTCTTTTCGGTTTTACGAGTTGAAAGAGGGTAACAAACACTTGTTATAGTTCATCCAAAGACAATTCCAAACTCATATGTTTTACGAACTTGAGAGAGGAGAGGTTTGCTCCCAAAAGAGGGTCTCTCAATGTTTAATTTAATGAGTCCAATGAAAGTTAACTCGGTATCGTTCATGTTTAGAGAGTGTGAATGACCATGGAAGAAGACTCCATAGGGTCCTTTTTTTTTAAATAGTTCACCTAAATCGAAAAAGTGATAACCTACCGTCAGATGAACGACTCTTCAACTGCTTTAACGAGCGTGAATAAGACAAGATCACTTGACAATCTTTTCATATTTAAGGAGCCCAAAAAGAGTTTAAAGAAGACTCCATTAGGTCTCTTTTTACGATGAGATATTTTAAGAGCCTAAAAAGAATCAAAAACAGACTCGGACCTTTGATGCTAAGTTTTGAGAGTGTGACCAAAGTGTCCCAATAAACATTCAAAAGACTTTTTTCATTTTATGGTAGTACGAAAAAGTTAGAAAACGAACTCCCAAAGCTTTCACTACTACCGCTCTTCTATCATACAACGACTTGAAAAATAAGTGTTAAATTCTCCAATAACCAACATTAAAGGATTATGACTGATAGATTTTGAGTAATAAATTATTTTAAAACAAAACTATAATATGTCAAACCAAAAAATGTATATAAAAGTCATGTAAATAGTAAAAAATCAAAACATTTTACCATTTACCCATAGTGGAGAGCCTTTGGAGAATTTTCTTGGCCAGATTTTCAGTCATTGATATTAGGAGCATCTACCGTCAGATTCACACAACGTCAGTTCCAAGTAATAGCTTAGACCCTACTCTTTCATTTCATGCTTTCCATTTTGATTTTTGGTGGTGTTTTGGGCCGATTAGGTGAACCCTAAGACCATGGAAGAGAGCACCACTCTTATCCCTTGCGGGATAAGCAGTACCCCACTAGAATCGTGCCAAAAACACTGCGCATAGGTGGTGACGGCTGTGGGTAAATAAAAATTTATGCACAAGAAAACATAGCTCACTTTTGATGATTTGAATGATTCGGAATTCTTCTAATTGATCTTGTGATGGTTTTTGGCAGGTTCTCATTGATAAAAAATGGTCATATGGAAAGAGAGGCAACATGACAACGACGATGCCTTTGCCAAACAAAATGCGGGTTGTATAGACACATTGAGAGATTGTGGACTCTTAAATTTTTTCCACACACCCAGCATGGTATCACATGAGTGACTACTAGAGCATATACTTTGGATGTGGAATCTGGAGCAACAACATTTCGAGGTTGGTGCTCACATATTGACAATTGAAGTAGAGGACATCTACTTCCTAATAGGCCTATCGAGACAGGGTGATCCCATCTCTTTGACTGGTTCCCGTGGAGGGGACATTACTACTCAGGATTTGATAGACTGCCATTACATTCCTAGGACCAGGACATTGGGGAAGGAAATTCCCATAAAAGTAGTGGTGGATGGCCCTCTATGGACAGTATTGTTTACCATGTAGAGAGTGGCGAAAATCCAAGGGGTACACCAGGCATCTAGAGCGCATATGCTCTACGCCATAGAGGCCATGGCACCCACATTTTTCAACTGGGAAGAAGCTCTACTTCTGATCTTCAACGATCAGCTGACCAAGTGTTGGCAGGGGGAGCTGAAGTAATTTGGTTTTGGTTCCATTCTAGATTGTTTCTTTTTCAAGAGGGTTCCACAGATGAGACCCCAGGTGGTATTTACAAAGTTGAGGAAGAGGGACCCTTGCATGCATAGGTGGGTCCGGATTATGGTTTGTACTGGAGTGGGTAGAGGCAAGGTAAAGTTCAGTGACCCGTTCTTTCGATGGTTGAGAGATCAGCTCCTCATGGTGGAGTACTATGCATATGCGGGCACGGATTTCAGTGGTGACCTTGACCTAATACTCCCACCTGGTGGAAAGTGGGGTGATATTGGTAAGAAACAAAAACCCTAAAATGTAAAATGTGTTTTTATGTTTTAATGTTTTATATTTTTTATGTTTAGTAATGAGACTTGAATGTTTTCATGCAGATGTCAAAGCAGCACGACCTGGTCGAGCCTCCCCATTAGACAAGAGAGCCAGAGCCTGTTTTGTACCATAGGGTGATAATGTGACAGGGGAGCTAGAGGAGAACCTTGAGAGGTTGACTCTAGACATCTAGGATGCCTCGATTGATGGCCTTCCACTAAGGTACCAAAGGCCTACTGTGGGAGTACCAGGTCGTTTCAGCAGACTGCTAAGTACAGTAGCCCGAGAAGTTATGTGTTACCACGAGCATCATTAGATGATGAGTGCATGATGTATTCACTAAAAGCTTATAGATAGCTTCGGGACTCTCATATGATTATCTTTTACCTGAAAGCCTACGCGCTTCAGATGAGGTCTCATGACCTATTTTTTGTAAAACATATTTATATATAAATATATATATATATATATATATATATATACATACTTCTACCTAGGTGTTTAGATGTCTCAAATTGTGAATGTGTTTTATATGAGTTTTATGTGTCTTTTATAGTTTATTTACAATGAACCATGTTTGATTTTCATGTCATGAATGGGAAATATGCCAATCTAGGATGTAATTTGCCAATGAGTCAGCAACTGCATTATGTTCCCTAGGGATATGCCTATAGATAATAGTTTCAAATGACCTTCCTATAAACGTACCCTCTAGAAGAGACAGAGAAGCATAGGATTCCTAATGGTATAGATGTCATTTAGATGACAAACCACAAGTTGTGAGTCCATCAATACTACCAAGTTGTGAACATCTTGAGTGTTAGCTGGAATATTTCACCTCCTGCAGATAGCAAGGTGTTCCACTGGTCTGAATGGTTCAGATCTAGAACAAATAGAGGACAAAGGTTGAAGACTCTCCCTAGATGCTGTAGATATCTAGAATACAAGACTTTGGCAGTTCACCTGTGTACCTGCAAAAAATCTTAACACGAAACGAATCAAAGCAACCAGAATATGATCTACTAATCTATGCTAGTGACTAAGGAATCTGGCAACATATATATGTGAAATCACAACAACAATATCATATGTGGGACAAAAATAAACTTGCATTAGAAATATGAATAAGTTTACAACCAAGCCTTAGTCTTGACATGCATCTCCATGAAACCAACTCTTCATCCCCAAAATCTCTGACGCTAGCTCTCTATGCTCAAATTATCCTGGGCCCAGAATCAATCCAACAGCATAACAATACCTTCAATGTTCTCCCCTCAACCATGGCTATGAGCTCATATTTATAGGGCTTTGATGGATAGAGATGGTTGAGAAATTAGTGGGTGAGGTGGCCTCTAAGATCCTAGGATGAGGCATCTCGAGCTCAACCAACCCACAGCAGTAGGGATAATGCAGTACACAAGGCTTATCATATAGAATACTCAAGAAACTTCTCTTTTTCCCTTTCTACCCAAAATACCGTGCTTCTCCTTCTATGACAGAGCGGTTTTGGTAATAACCTCCCATGGACCAAGGGCAATGGGCGGTGGCACCGCTTGTGGAAAACCGATGAAAGGCAGTGCGAACAGGGTTACGGCTCCTGGATAAAGGGGCATGTGTAGTGTTACCACCTAAGTTGTACTTAGTTGTTTTTATCAAGTGAGCCCGGTGAACTGGATAGGGCTAACTTGTTCGGACTTCAAAAAGGCCTTTGGAAGTACTTCTGGGAAGTGCTTGTTGTACTATATCACATGTTCATACCCCATGAGGGAATTGTAATAAATGTTCTAGCATGATAGTGTCTGTAAAAGACTCGGTCTCCTAGACTTTATTTGTCAATCCGATCAGCCCAGGGTGTTTTTTCCCTTGGTTATTATTGGTTGTTGAACAAACGACTGATAATTTCTGAGTTTTTCACTCCATACCTCCAAAGTTGGGGTGGTTGGCTTGGAATTTGGGCCTATTGAGGTTACTAGAGTCTATGTGTCAATGTATAAACATGCTAGACATCATTTTTGAGTCATATGAACATGTCTAAGTCCCCCTAGGTGGTTTTCAATTTTTCAATTTTTTAGNTGATGTTTCTGTGATCTGGCTTTAAGGATTCAGCTGAATCTAGTAAGGTTATAAACTAGGAAAGCTAGATTGTTTAATCTTGTTTATCCATATGATGTATGCTCAAAAATCTTAGTTATATGCTTAAATAAGGTTATTTCTGCATAATNTTTTTTATTAAAATCTAATTTTTCCAAAACTTAGGCTATTTTTTAATAGTTTAATTGGAAAAAATGATTTTGTAATAAAAGTGGGCCAAATAATCAGTTTCAGTCATGTAGGTG
>LPNX010273440.1:669712-688575 GCA_001517045.1 Pseudotsuga menziesii
GGATTTTGTTATTTAGTTGCAGGTTCCCGATTAGATGAGGTTGTGGATCTAGATTGACTCCTTTCCTATACAATAATCTCAATATTCTATCCCTCAGCACTCCACGAAAGGGCCTCCTTCCAGCTTGCTCCATTCAAGCAATGATCCGACCTTCTCTCCTCTTCTTCTCATTTCTACAAAAAATCAACACTTTACCCGGTTACCTTTTCAGTTCATAGCTGTGATTTTATTTGGATCTGTTTCATCAAAGTAAAATATACATAGATCTAATATTTCATAGCTCATATCCTAGATCTTGCACTTAAAAAACTATCATAAGCATCCCAGATCTAGTTGTAGGGAAATTGTCCTTTTTGCATGAATTTGAAAGAAAACTTGTAGATCACATGCATTAGATTTCCTTTCGGTGTTATAAATTTAAATATTCTGAAACATCAGTGTATTTTAATTGGATGCACAAACATCAAGCCAAGATCCCAAGGAAAGATTGCTTTCCTTGGTTCCTTTTTCGTCGGTTTAGCTAGTTTAATTTCATCATTTTTTTGAGATAAAATAGGCTGACCCAAAGGTACTCTTAAAGTGATTTTGGGAATTTTTTATTCTCACATTATTTCTTTCCTTTAGCAGGTATGACAGATAAGAAAGGAATCTGCTGTCCAAAGTGGCTTTTGGAGCGCTCAAATCCCCCCGGGGGTCTCTCTTTTGTCACAAAATTCTTAAGATTTTTGTATAACTGTAAGATATTGGTTTCATCCTGTATAAGGACCAAGAAAGTTCTTATTTATCATTCCTTTGATATTGTAACTTCTGTAATAAAATCATTCTTTGAATAGGCTCTTTCGAGCCCATTCCCCATCCCCCATGGGGGGATTCGCGTCGGTGCCATTTTCGTCATTTTCTGCTTATTCCTTTTTCACTAGAATTGATCTGATTTGTAGGGTAGTGTACTTGATCTTGTTTCTAATTCCATACTCCATATCTTACATTTCAAAGTAATCATAATACTTACCCCACGATTTCCCGAGTGACTCGCAAGGGGAAAGAGATTCGTGGTAGGATTAATCAGAAAACCAGATTTGTGTAGTTGTTTTATTTTTCATCTTTTGTTTATCAGAAATTTAAATTTAACCCCTCCTTGATTCCTCGATTGAGATCCACTTGGATCGAAAGAGGTTCTTGGAGGCTTTTTTCTTTTAAACAAGAACACTTAGTTAAAACTTATTAAAATTTACAAGACTCTAGAGTGTATGCTTTGCACTTGGCTGCGGTTCGTTCGATCAGTCAAGCTGTATCAAAAGCACTTGGGTGACTAGAATAATTAGGACTCACTCTCCCCAATTGACAAACCATCAAGTGAAAATCCAACACCTCGATCAAACCTCTACGGTGGCAAAATATCCAAAGGAAGCGGGAACTTACTGAAAAGTGACCTCGGGGCACCGATCTCTATCACACCCTAATGGGTGCGTTACGAACAACAACCCCAGAGACTCCATTTCAGCCCACATATTCCTTGCGGGTAGCTGTAAAGGTTTTGTTTTGGACATACTCCAAGTACTCTCGGGTATATCTGGAGTCCCCCCTTAGCCTAATTTAATCAATTCATACTTCAATTTTAACTTAAAACATACCAAGATGCAATCGCAAAACATTCACTCCAAACACATGCAAGCACACTAATCTCTTTGATTTGACTCCATTATTAAGGCACTGGTCATTTTTGCTTCATATATATATTGTTTATCAGCTTTGTGCTTTCGTGTGTTATTTTCGTATCTTGTCATCTTCAATTGTTTATAGTTAAAATATTCAAACTCCTAAGTAATTGATTCAGTTTAACATCACCACACTAAGAAACCATCCTTAGTAACTTAATAGGGTCTACCCCCCTTGGCTTCGTTAGGAGTTGAGCCTAAACGGAGGAGTCAAGAACAAGGTGACAGCCTTGACTCGAGACTTGCCCCCAAGGACACACCAAGTTGCTTGAAGATTTCTGCCACGTGACCCAGGTGTGTGAAAGGAGAAAACACTTTTTGGCGTCGTTGCCGGGGATAAATCTTTTTATTTCCAAGTATGACTTAGCTTAACTTTTTTCTAAACAACTAAAAAGATAAAAAAAACTTTTGATTGATCTAGTCTTTAAAAAACATAAAAATTAAAACCCGATCCATCTGGCGACTCCACTGTCTAACATCCCTTCAAGAATTTCTACCCAAAGAAACCGCCGACAATTATTCAATCCTCTCCCTGATCCCGAAAGGTTTGTTAGGGAAAGATTGAATAGGAATACTTCTCGTAGAAACCTTGAAGATTTAGGAGACCAATCCCGCGGATATCCATAACATATTTGTAGAGAGTCATGTTCACCAATCTCAAGAAATGACGGAATTATTCAAACCCCTTGACTTTTCTCAGATAGCAGGTGCTCCCCATGCTATTCCGAAAGATGCTATCAAGAAGATCCCCAAGTTCGAGGGAAATAATGCCACCACTGCCAAGACTCATCTCCGAAAATTTGAAAGGCACCTAGTCAGTTATTGTGATGATGTTGCCTCTAACCATGAAGATATCAAAATGAAGCTCTTTGCTTTATCCTTAGAGGATGATGCTGCGGAGTGGTATGAAAACCTTGGTGATGATTCGTATAAAACTCTTAGTGATTTCCTAGAGGGTTTTAAGAAGAAATGGGGGGGAAAGAAAGAATGAAGACATCTGCTTGTCACCCTCCATAACATAAAGAAGATGGAGAATGAAACCATTGATGAATTTAATACTAAGTTTAGGTGTGTGGCTGCGGACTTCCCTAGAGAAATCAAGCCAAGGGATGCCTCCATCCTCATATATTACATCGAAGCTTTCACTGGTGATTTGAGGTACCAGTTAAGGGACAAAGATCTAGCCGATCTAAAAACTGCTCAGGAATTGGCTGAGAAAATAGAAAAGAAAATGCAATCTTCAGGAAAATCCAACATTCCAGGTTACACTAGGGGAAACACTTCATACAACGAAGAAAAGGGAAAAGCCTTTGAATCAAAAGAAAAGCGAGCCTCTAAAGACCCCATGGAAAAGATAGCTAGCATGTTGGAAAAAGTGATGACTAGTTAGGACCAATTCATGACAAAAATCCAAAACAAAATAGTCACACTGGAGAGAAATAGTGGACCTAGGAATTTTCAGCCAAAACAGAATCAAATGTATCAAAGGAAGTTTCCTCAGCAAGAGCCTAGTATTCCAAACCAGTTAGACTTAACTAACATGGTAGATGAAGTAATTCCTTGGTGTAGACCTTGTGAGCAATTCCACCCAGAAAGCACTTGCTACATAGCAAATCAGATTATAGAACATGGGATGGCGGAGGTCAGTAATCAGGAAACAACATCAGGTGAGTCTGATCATATATACATGGTAGGCCAGGCCTACCCTTTGTCACCATCTAAACTGTACAAGCCTGAGGATGAAACCATTGCAGAATATTATAGTGAAACTTATGATGAAAACTGTGATATACATGATGGGACTCCTATGTGTTCTCCATATAATGATGACAGCCTGGAAGGTGTACTACCTTGTGACCTTTTCTCTGAAGAAGATGAGTATGAAAATGAGGACAATTATATCTTGGAGCATGATACAAGTGATGAAGACTCCCTTATCCCTGAAAAATATGTTGATGAGGAGTCCTGGACATTCATGGAAAATCCTATCTATGACATGAATAAAGAGGAAAATAATGAACCAGAAACTTTTGATGGTTTTGTTGATGGCATATCTAAAGAAGAGAGCATGGACCATGTGGCCATGGGAAACTTTGATATGAAAAAGGAGCATGTAGTTTATCCACATGATCAGTCTGAGACATATATCGATATCAGTAGTGAAGACAAAGAGAACTCGATATCGGAACCTGATATCAGCAATGGGGAATCCATCACATTTAACATAGATGATGGTGATGACTATTGGGATTTTTGTGGATATCTTATTAAGAATCCTATCTATGCTATATCCAGCAAGGGGAGTGTCTATTTAGAGATTTGTGGAAGTCCAATCTACTATACTTCCATAGAGGGAAGCATGAATCTGGAGACCTTGGAAAATCCTAGTATGGAAAAGCAGCATTCAAAACTCTTATATGATCATTCAGAGTCATATCATGCAGAGCTGCACAAGAGTATCAGTAATGAAGACATGGAGAAGCAGTTTTGTGAAAAGACAAATGTGATGCAGTTATTAGAATATCAGTCTCAACTATCATCTTCACATATAGAGTTTCCTCATGACTTGGAGCTGCTTGGGGCTTATACAATGAATTATCATCCAGTAAGCCTTGATGATCAGTATGATGGTGTAGTCAATCTACCTCATCATTCCAATTTGTACATCAACCCTATCCAGTCATGGATAGAAGCAGCCTGCACAGGAACTTACCCATTTGGGAGGAAGTTTGATGACATTATTCATGCCTATGATTTCCCATCCATCCCGCCCCTTCTGGATCATCACGCAGGTTTGCATTTTCTGAATAAAGTATCCTTATTTTGGTTGGTAACCAAAGACAAGGAAAAAAAAAATTATGTTAATAAAATTCTTAGGTGGTTACATTGGATTTCTGATTACACTTAACCCATTTTATATCATGCTTAGAGTAGGAAAATAATCTCCTTGAAAGAGAGCATTTACTTTCTGCATTTATATTTTATACTTAGCTATAATAAAACTTTACTTCTTTTAGTTAGTTACATTTATTTTGTTTAAATAAATCAGCTTAATGGTTCATTTGGTTTTTCATAAAACTTGTGCTACTGAGGTTTTTCTTGTCAAGTTGAGATGTTTTTGCAAGGTATATAAACCAGAGATTCTGGTTTTCTCGTATCCTCTCCTTGCCTTAAAGACCAGATCGAGCACACGTCCCACAGTTGGAACCAGAATGTTACCACCTAAGTTGTACTTAGTGGTTTTTATCAAGTGAGCCCGGTGAACTGGATAGGGCTAACTTGTTCGGACTTCAAAAAGACCTTTGGAAGTACTTCTGGGAAGTGCTTGTTGTACTATATCACATGTTCATATCCCATGAGGGAATTGTAATAAATGTTATAGCATGATAGTGTCTGTAAAATACTTGGTCTCTTAGACTTTATTTGTCAATCCGATCAGCCCAGGGTGTTTTCTCCCTTGGTTATAATTGGTTGTTGAACAAACGACTGATAATTTCTGAGTTTTTCACTCCATACCTCCAAAGTTGGGGTGGTCGGCTTGGAATTTAGGCCTATTGAGGTTATTAGAGTCTATGTGTCAATGTATAAACATGCTAGACATCATTTTTGAGTCATATGAACATATCTAAGTCCCCCTAGGTGTTTTTCAATTTTTCAATTTTTTATTTTTTCAGTGTTTTTTTATTAAAATTTAATTTTTCCAAAACTTAGGCTATTTTTTAATAGTTTAATTGGAAAAATTGATTTTGTAATAAAAGTGGGTCAAATAATCAGTTTCAGTCATGTAGGTGCTCATTTTCAAGCTAAGAGCACCATGTAAACCCATGGACCCACTGTTTCCTAGTTTTGAGTGATTTTCCATCACTCAGGTCAGAAAGCCCCAAAAATCAATTATTGATTATTTTAATTAATAAATTGATGAATAATGGAGCAAATCCAAAATCATAAATCAATGGATTCTCAGGCGATTTGATTGAAATCAGTCAG
Organism: Pseudotsuga menziesii; assembly: GCA_001517045.1. Classification (NCBI taxonomy): domain Eukaryota; kingdom Viridiplantae; phylum Streptophyta; class Pinopsida; order Pinales; family Pinaceae; genus Pseudotsuga; species Pseudotsuga menziesii. The sequence continues at coordinate 675,415 of LPNX010273440.1, forward strand.
ATCTGAAGCAGATTGACTGGATCTGACAAATCCTTGACTGAAGGAGGTGATCAAATTAGATCCAGAGTTGATCTTGAGCATCCTTTATGAGTAATTTCGCCCTCCCTCTCTCCTCAACAATTTTTTGGCTCAACTGGATGATTTTTGGTGGATTCTTCAGTCAACAGGTTGAGGTGTCAGTCAGATCAGCCCCCCGATTGATAGTTGCACTCAGTGGGACTTAGATCTGGCTCAGCTAGACACGGATCAGGCATTGATGGACTCTCCATCAGTTGATTTCACTTTATTCCATGAGTAATTGCACCCCCCCTGGGCTAGATGGCCTGTAAATTGTATATATTTTGCTTGAGGCTCCCTCTTCCAAGCTAGTTAGAGCTGGACTGAAGGGATTGCCATTGTAACTCTGTATTTGATCATTATTTGTGAATAAAGAAGCTTTGGAGGCTATACTATGTAGTGCTTTTGATTGTGTGGATGCTTAGTGTTATGCTGCTGATGTGGTAGCTACAACTTCTTGCCAAATGCGGTGTTGTTTCTGTGATCTGGCTTCAAGGATTCAGCTGAATCTAGTAAGGGTATAAACTAGGAAAGCTAGATTGTTTAACCTTGTTTATCCATATGATGTATGCTCAAAAATCTTATTTATATGCTTAAATAAGGTTATTTCTGCATAATCTCTCATTTTTGTTGCTTTATACATCCATATCCAGATCTCACGAGGTTTGTGCAGACTTGTGTTATTTAGTTGCAGGTTCCCGATTGGATGAGGTTGTGGATCTAGATTGACTCCTTTCCTATCCAATAAGCTCAATATTCTGTCCCTCAGCACTCCACAAAAGGGCCTCCTTCCAGCTTGCTCCATTCAAGCAATGATCCGACCTTCTCTCCTCTTCTTCTCATTTCTACAAAAAATCAACACTTTACCCGGTTACCTTTTCAGTTCATAGCTTTGATTTTATTTGGATCTGTTTCGTCAAAGTAAAATATACATAGATCTGATATTTCATAGCTCATATCCTAGATCTTTCACTTAAAAAAGTGTCATAAGCATCCTAGATCTAGTTGTAGGGAAATTGTCCTTTTTGCATGAATTTGAAAGAAAACTTGTAGATCACATGCATTAGATTTCCTTTCGCTGTTATAAATTTCAATATTCTGCAATATCAGTGCATTTTAATTGGCTGCACAAACAGCAAGCCAAGATCCCAAGGAAAGCTTGCTTTCCTTGGTTCCTTTTTCGTCGGTTTAGCTAGTTTAATTTCATCATTTTTTTAGATAAAATAGGCTGACCCAAAGGTACTCTTAAAGTGATTTTGGGAATTTTTTATTATAACATTCTCGCTTTCCTTTATCAATTCTGACAGAGAATAAAGGAAGCTTCTGTCCAAAGTGCTTTTGGAGCGCTCAAATCCCCCCAGGGGTCTCTCTTTTGTCACAAAATTCTTAAGATTTTTGTATAACTGTAAGCTCTTGGTTTCAGCCTGTATAAGGACCAAGAAAGTTCTCATTTATCAGTCCTTTGATATTGTAACTGCTGTAATAAAATCATTCTTTGAATAGACTCTTTCGAGTCCATTTCCGATCCCCCCTGGGGGGATTCGCGTCGGTGCCATTTTCGTCATTTTCTATTTATTCCTTTTTCAATAGAATTGATCTGATTTGCAGGGTACTATACTTGATCTTGTTGTTAATTCCATACTCCATATCTTACAGTTCAAATTAATCATAATACTTACCCCACGATTTCCCAAGTGACCCGCAAGGTGAAAGAGATTCGTGGTAGGATTAATCAGAAAACCAGATTTGTGTAGTTGTTTTATTTTTCATCTTTTGTTTATCATCAATTTAAAATTAACCCCTCCTTTATTCCCCAATTGAGATCCACTTGGATCGAAAGAGGTTCTTGGAGGCTTTTTCTTTTAAACAAGAACACTTAGTTAAAACTTATTAAAATTTACAAGACTCCTGTGTGTATGCTGTGCACTTGGATGCGGTTCATCTGATCAGTCAAGCTATATCAAAATCACTTGGGTGACTAGCATAATTAGGACTCACTCTCCCCAATTGACAAACCATCAGGTGAAAATCCAACACCTCGATCGAACCTCTACGGTGGCAAAATACCCAAAGGAAGTAGGAACTTAGTAAAAAGTGACCTCGAGGCGCCGATATCTATCACACCCTAACTGGTGCATTACGAACAACAGCCCCAGAGACTCCATTTCAGCCCACATATTCCTTGCAGGTAGCCGTAAAGGTTTTGTTTCGGACATACTCCAAGTACTCTCGGGTATATCTAGAGTCCCCCCTTAGCCTAATTTAATCAATTCATACTTCAATTTTAACTTAAAACATACCAAGATGCAATCGCAAAACATTCACTCCAAACACATGCAAGCACACTAATCTCTTTGATTTGACTCCATTATTAAGGCACTGGTCATTTTTGCTTCATATATATATTGTTTATCAGCTTTATGCTTTCGTGTGTTATTTTTGTATCTTGTCATCTTCAATTGTTTATAGTTAAAATATTCGAACTCCTAAGTAACTGATTCAGTTTAACATCACCACACTAAGAAACCATCCTTAGTAACTTAATAGGGTCTACCCCCCTTGGTTTCGTTAGGAGTTGAGCCTAAACAGAGGAGTCAAGAACAAGGTGACAGCCTTGACTCAAGACTTGCCCCCAAGGACACACCGAGTGGCTTGAAGATTTCTGCCACGTGACCCAGGTGTGTGAAAGGCAACAACATGTAGTGCTGGGGATTTGTATGACAGATTGATGAAAAACCATTTAGTTTACACTCCAGAAGCTAGGATTTGGGGTAAGTAGGTATGTCAAATGTCTTATCACATGATGGTGACAGGATTTTGGTATAACAAGATTCCCCCCAAAGCATGAGTCTTAGAGTGATACGATAAATGAGAGCTTTGAGAACAAGTCATCGCCAGGAGATGAAAATGTCAGCTCGATCATAGTATGCAGTCAAGTAGGCATCTATAGTACATCAGTACGTTGACTCATAGACACAAGTAACCAAACTCATAGTTGTAGACCAATACAAGGCAGATCCATGAGTGGAATAAACAAGCATGGCTACTGGAATACAGCGTAGATCCATGTGATAGAGGACTCAAACTTGGACATAGCTACCAAACATACAACATAGATCTATGTCATACAAATGCAAATTTGAGCATATTCATGACCATACAAATGTGGATCCATGCTATATATACAAAACTCCATCACAACCTGGGGAAAAAGCGATGAGCGCTTTTAAACAAATGCCAGGGTCTTCCTCTCGTCTTCCACAAAGTACAATTCTATCCATGTGATTACAATGATCTGAAGTCGAACATGGTAGAAACCACTTGATTACTAGCCAGTGATGTGAACCATTAACAAGTGCGAGGGAGATCACCATTAATGTCAATGATTCCCAAGGTACCCTAGTACAATCTACTGAGTGCGAATAGATGTCCTAATGTCGAACACCCAGTCGATTCTATCAATTAAAAATTCAATGATGTGAACCTATGTCGAGAGCAAGAGAGTCTATCATTAAGGAATACAGATCTCAAAATACTAAATATTGTTTGTAAGACTATTTCCCAGATGATGAGCTAATGTCGACGGGGATAGTCTACTCAAAGGAGGGCCATGATGAGTCCCACATCGACGACATGAAAATCGGAACATAGTTCTGGAATGATGTGAATCTAGTAACCATATGACTAACTCAAATATACGGACACAAAGACTGTGTAGACTGCAAAGTTAAAACTTCTTTAGATCCCCTTTGAACATCGGGCAACATGGCTAGACAAGACAGATACACAATGCGACAGTGCACAATGCATTCTTTTGAAAGACTCAAAGGATTGACATGACTCATGAAAGTGGATCGTCACGAAGATTAGCTGAATACCCAATTGACTGACATGATTGTGCAGACAAGTTCCATGTTCAAAGGTAACAATAAACAATTGGCATTATTTACAAAATGATTCTCTTCCCATTTTCCCCATAATGATCGATGAGTGCCTCTTTTCGGTTTTATGAGTTCAAAGAGGGTGACAAACACTCGATATAGCTTTTCAGAAGACAAGTCCAGTCTCATATGTTTTACGAACCTGAGAGAGGAGGGGTTCATTCCTAAAATAGGTCTCTCAATGTTTAATTTAATGAGTCCATTGAAAGAAAACTCGGTATCATTCATGTTTAGAGAGTCTAAACGAATACAGAAGAAGACTCCAAGGGGGTCCTTTTTCATATGATTTAGTCTCTAAGGCCCGAAAAAGTATAAAATCATACCTTATAGAACTCTTCCAGTCATGATTAGCTGGAGTGATCCTTTTTCGTAAATAGTCCTATCCGAACTGAAAAAGAGATAACCTACCATCGGACGGATGACTCTTCAGATACTTTAATGAGTGTGAAGAAGACAAGATCGCTCGATGATCTATTCGTATTTAGGGATCCTAAAAAGGGTTTAAAGAGAACTCCATTAGACTTTTTCATGTTTGAATCTAGGGCACAAAAAAGTAATAAACTAAGCTCAAACCAAATTTCATGTTTTAACCAAAGCATAAAAAATGAAAATTAAGCTCAACACCATCTTACTGTTTTTAACGAGCTCAAAGATCGGTTGAAAGAATGCTCAAGGATTGGTTTCATTTTTATGCAAGATTGAAACCAATGAGTAAACTATGCTTGAAAAATACCATTAACATGCTATACAGAGGTTAGAATCTTGCTGTCAAAACCCCAAATTTTTTGAATTGAAGAATTTTTTTTTTTAAAGCATATAATTTTCATAAATGCAGTAAACTAATTATTTAATTAGTTATATGTTACTGAATTCATTATCTGAGTTATCTATTTGATCATGTTTATTTGATAGAATAGTTCCTTTCAGTTTACTGACTTGTTTTCTTCTTGCGATCACAAGGTGGAACTGTCATGAAAATCTGGGCTTACTTAGCTTTTGAGCTAACGCAGAAGTTTTCCTTCTCTTACAGATTTACAAGTAAGAGGTTCGGGTGTTGCTTATCCAAATTCTAAAGTATTCAAAATAAATTCGTCACACAAGGTTTAATTCAGTAGAAGAATATACATGCTAGTCAGTTTCCAAAACTTATCGAGGTAAAGTATTAAATTGTTCTTCTTTTTAAGATGTTATGGAAAGAGAATTGATTGTACTAGTATTGACGCAGTTGTTTCCCTTCTTGAAGGCTGTTAGTTTTTCATCATATAAGCTAGCATTATGATCTTAGGATCTTTTCACTGACAGAATAACAAGCACAACAATAAAACATAAGCACATCACAAGAGACAAGAGACACAAAGAGTTTTGATCGGGGAAACCATAAATGGAGAAAACCCCGCAACTTCCTCAAAGATAGAATTAGCACCAAAATGGTAAAACCAAAAAATAGTAAGATGCACTCCTGATAGCAGTAGTCTTCTTCTTCTGTCTAGTCCCAGTATTTCCTTCCTCACTAATGCACCACACTTGAGTGAGTGAGTGATGTATGTTGCAAGTGATAAATAGAGAGGCTTTCACTCTCTATTTATATTATTCCGTTCACTTGAAGTGCACTCAATCATGTCAGCCTAGCTTACCAATTACTTACTAGAGCCTACATCTCTATGATTGTATAATAACTCTAGTGCCCCACCACTTGTGGGGACTTTGCCTCCTTCGACCAATAGGAGGGTAACAAAATGGTGGCGACTATTTCCCCGACTTACAATGACTCACCTAGGGTCAACTTCACTAGGGTAGTCTAATAACCCAAGGGCCCCACAACTATGGGGACTTTAACACTTGACCAATATGAGGGTTACCCACAATGACTTGACATGACTTTCTCATTATAGAAACTTCCCGATCGGAACATCGAGGCATGACATGACTCAAATACATTACAATATATCCCGGAATAAACATCGGGTTACAATAGATAAGAAATACATTCCGAAGTTACAATTACATCAGCACTCCCTCTTAACTAGGAAGGTATTTTCTCGACACAATATATATCAGCACAAGTCTTATTCTCTGTATCATCTAGGTCATCGTCAGGTCTTCGTCATATTCAAAGTCATCTTCATCTTCAAGTCATATTTATCTATAAGTCATCTTCATCTGTAAGTCATCTTCACTGGATCTGGATCATCTCTCGATCTAGATCATCATGGAGCATCATCATTGGATCTGGATCATCACTCAATCTGGATCATCATGGAACATCATCACTGGATCTGGATCATCTCTTGATCTGGATCAACATCACTGGACTGGATCTGGATCATCACTCGATCTAGATCATCACTGCTGGATCTAGATCATCACTCGATCTGGATTATCACTGTTGGATCTGGATCATCACTCGATCTGGATCTCTCAGAGTCATCATAACTAGATCTAGATCATAGCTCGATCTGTATCTCATCTAGTCATCATCATGTGTGTACTATCTCGTCATAGGAAGTTCTACAGAGCCAGCCCTTTTTCATGCTGGTTGTAGGCCTAGCCCACAGGTAGGTCTTCACCCAGCACTTATATCTGACCTACTCGTCAGAAAGGCATGCCTAGCACTCACATCTGATCATGTAGTAAACTACAATCACATCAAAAAGGCCCAGCACTCACATTCACCAGCATGGTAGGCACATCAACTACCATCTGTGAAATGGCTATGCACTTATATCTGACCTACTCGTCAAAAAGGCACACTTCCATCCAGGCAGGAACACATCCTACTCACAGTGATGAAATATTTCCATACTTTCATCCAGGCTGGAATCGCATCCTGCTCACAATGATGGAAGACTTCTATCCAGGCGGGAACACATCCTGCTCACAGTGATGAAATATTTCCATACTTTCATCCAGGCTGGAATCGCATCCTGCTCACAATGATAGAAGATTTCTGCACTTACATCTGACCTACTCATCAGAAGGGCATGCACTCACATTTGACTTGGTAGGAACTAAATCCTACACCCTCATCAGAATGGCCCCCAGTCCCAGACTGAGCTACCTGGTAACGGACCAGGTGCCTCCACTCTCTCGAAGAGTGGCAGTTTCCCTTACATCTGTCCTACTCGATAGAATGGCCAGCACTCACATCTGCCATGGGAGGAACTTAATCCTTTAACCATGAATAGAATGGCTTAGCCCTTACATCTGACCTACTCGTCAGAATGGCTCTCTCTCAGTCCCAGATTGAGTGTTCCTGGTTACTGACCAGGTGCCTCCATTCCCAGAATGGCAGTAAGCACTCATATCTGACATGGAAGGAACCAAATCCTCTCACCATGACAGAATGGCTCAGCCCTTACATCTGACCTGGTCGTCAAAATGGATTTGGATCTCATCACTTTTTCATGGAGGAAGCCTCGATCTGGAGAACACTAAGTCTCTCTCTGTTGTACTCGAACTTCAGCCTATCCAATGGCTTTGTCAATACATCAGCTATCTGTTCCTCCATCGCAACATACTGGAGCTTCACTGCTCTTCTCTGGACCATATCCCTGATATAGTGATACTTGATCTCGATATGCTTCAACTTGTCATGGAACACTGGATTCTCTGACAACTTCACGCAACTCTGGTTGTCACAATGTATACAAGTAGCATCGAACTGGAGATCAAATATATCAGACAGTAGCTTACGCAGCCATGCTGCCTCACAACTAGCTGAACAAGCTGTGACATACTCTGCTTCAGCTATACTCAGAGCCACACAGGATTGCTTCCTGCTAAACCAAGAGATAACACCTATTCCCATACTGAAGCAACATCTTGAAGTACTCTTCCTGTCGATGGCACTGCCTGCCCAATCTGAATTAAGATAACCCTACAGGTTAATCTTTTGATTTGCATCGTACTTGAGCCCATAATCAATTGTACCCTTCAGGTACCTCAGAATATGCTTTGTATCAATCAAGTGAACACTTCTCGGATCTGTCAAGTATTGGCTCAAGGTGTTCACAGCAAAGCAAATGTTTGGTCTTGTGTTCGTCAGGTACATCAATGACCCAATCATCTGACAATACATCGTAGCATCAACTGACTTTGATGAAGCATCACTTAATAACTTTAGGTTCGATGCCATAGGTGTGGCCATAGTCTTGCAATCCAACATCCCAAATCTCTTCAGGATCTCTACTGCATACTTCCCTTGTCCAAGGAAGATTCCATCTATACTCTGCCACACTTCCATACCTAGAAAGTAATGCATCATCCCCAAGTCCTTCATCTCATACTTAGCAACAAGCTTTCTCTTCGTATCAGCAATCAACCCATCTGTACCTGTCATAAATAGATCATCTACATATAGTAGAAGCATCACTGGGTTGCCATCTTCAACCTTGTAGTAAAGGTTGGAATCTGCTTTACTTTTGGTAAAGCCCAAACTAGATAGAAAGCTATGAATTCTACCGTACCATGTCGAACCTCAGGATCTTTTGCAGTCACTCCCTATGAAACGAAGCATCGTACTCCCTCTGTCTTCAGTACTCTATGCACTGAAACATTCTGTACTGGAGTGACAAGTAGTATCCATCTAGGATCATTGGATACCAAGATCCTCTATTTTGAACTTTTCCAAAATTTCTTCTCACATCCATCTGTGAGCTTGTCATCCTTTATCAACCTTGTAGCAAAGATTAAGATATTCATCAAGCTCATCATGTATGTGTTATCCCATGGGTGTTTTCTGAGCACGTACAAGGCCTTCTTTCATTTGCACACATGATCACATCATGTGACTTCACTTCTAGTAGCTGTAAGTGTTTCTTCATAGTCTATGCCTTCTTTTCATGAGAAGCCTCGTGCTATGAATCTTGCTTTGTATCCACGATGTTTCCATCCACTGCATGATGGAACTATGAACTTCTGTTCATATATTGATACTGCATCCCAGACATCATTCTTCTTGAACTGGTCTTCCCTTTCTTCTTGGTGACTTCTTCATGGCTGAAAGGTTCTGTATCAATGATGTCGTTGTATTCGTCATATTATTCTTTGTCTTTAAACTATCGTCACTTGTTCTTTGGAACAAGTCTTCATTCTTCTTTGCTTGTAGGTAATTATGTATGCGATCTTTCCTACAAGTCAAATGCATTTTTATGGTTAGAACATTTCATAAGGAATATTCATACTGGAAAATATTTATGCATAAATATATGATCATGCAACTACTTTAGCCAATACAACATTCATCCATATCTCACTGAAACTTTATATATGCCTTCCATCTCTACCAGGACAACATTGATATTGTGCACTAATCCAATATGTCAGCAAAGAGGTTTCATTCTATATAAGTAGCAATAGAGAATTTGTATAGCACCATTAGCTACTTACCCATCACATGCATATTAATAGTATACTGTCATTAATGTAAACATCCTATCATGCATAATACAATAACTGAATATAAACAAATGCATAACAAAACAATATCATGAAATGACACTTGAATACTTATCTTTATTTGTTTCATGGGTAGACTTCTTCTTGAGCCTTCAGCTTCACCATCTTCTTCATTCATGATAGCATCGTTTCTTATCCAAATGCTAGGGTGGATAAGAAGTTATTCAAGAGTTGAGATCTTCATATTCCTCATCGCTTGAGGGATCTTCTTTGGATGGTGAGAGCTTGATCTTCAGTTGCTCCCATCTTCTCTTCTCTTCTTATGAGTCGAACTTCTTCTTCTTCTCGGAGTCTACTGAAATTAATCACTTCCTTCTGGCACACATTCCTCACATGAATGAATCCCATGATCCTGGGAGTCCATTTAAGGTGGCCATCAACACTCTTGCATTCTTCACTTCTTCTTTTACCGCTTCAAGTTGTTCTTGATTTGAGAGACTCTTATGACTGCATGGTATCTGCATTCTGGATCTTCACATTCTTCAACTCGTTTCTTAAGGTCATATTCTAATTTCTGTTCTTCCCTTCAAATAGCTTGGTCAAGGAATCAAACCATCATCGGTGTCTTTAGGGAGACACTTTTAATACAAGTTGATTCATGATTGAATCAGCAATGATCTTCTTGGCCTTGACCAAGTTCTTCTTGAGTAAGGCTTTGAGCCTCATCTCCCTCTCGAACTAGAACCTCTATACTCATGTAGGTGTCCAATCCATTTTCTTCAGAGAGATCAAATACTTCTATGCTTGGAAGTTATGAACTTCACCAAGCTTATCATCAAGCTGATGTAATAGATTACTTTGAAATGAGAACCTCAAATGAAAATAGCAAAGGATTAGATCTTACCGATTTGAGGTGTCCGTCTTGGTTCCGGAGCTAGCTGATCTAGGGTTTGTCACAGAAACCCTAATTTTCAAAACTTGGAATCTTTCATATCTTATTGGATATACATATAGATCTCTTCAAATGGATCTATCCAATGTACTCCTTTTCTGAAAACAGTGGAGGGAAGCTCTCGGAACAAGAAGCCCTAATTTTCCAATTTCTTTTGCAGAAATGCCTGTTACTGTTTCTATGATATATCTGAAATTTCTGATCCTATGTGTCTGAAATTTCTCACTCAGGTAACCTCTCCTTTCCCTGATCTGAAACCGCATGTTTCATCAGAATTGGTTTTACCATTTGGGATTTATTATCCTTTTCCCAAGGTGACCTGTTACAGGACTGTTCAGAACAGCGAAGTTGTACAGAATGCCAAGTGTCACCGGTTCATATTCTGAGTCTGATATTTGGAACACCAAAATTATAGTCCATTAAATTTCTAGAACATCTTCAAGAATTCCATTTGGACCTCTGTAGCCCAATATATTTCAATTCTCCCCAGGTGTCCTGTTTAGGGATGAATTCTGGAAGAGGATGGAACCCTAACTTGGAGGGATCATATCTAACAGAATATAGCGAATCGGAGGCTTATGTTTGGAAACAGTGTTCATTTGGATTGTATATTTGGCCCCTATAATTTTAAGCTTCTGATACTTTGTAAAACTCAGAATATAGAGACTGTACAAAAACTTATCAGTTTTAGTATTTAGGGTTTTTCCTAGCTCGGGGTCAAACTAGGGTTTGACTTTCCCTGAGTTGTACCCAACCAAATTTCTTGATCTAGGTCTCTAAACTTCGGTTTTGATGAGGAGAACAATCCTATTCTGGTCTCACTCAAAAATTCCTCTTCTGTAGAAAGCTCTAATTTCTACATCGAAAACTGAAAATGTTTGGAATCGAATTCCGCTTTGACAGAAAGATTTGCCCTTCAATGGAGAGTCATCCTAGCATACTTTTGCTGATAGATTGTGGAGAGAGACCCAAAAATTAAGAATCCCTAGCTTCTGCAGCTGCACAATGTCTTCTTCTTAGGTTAGCTCTGATACCATGTTAGTTTTTCATCATATAAGCTAGCATTATGATCTTAGGATCTTTTCACTGAGAGAATAACAAGCACAGCAATAAAACATCATTAAAGGAAATTTGAGGTCTAAAATGGGCCTCCTAAGGAAAATGATAAAATAATAGTTAAAATAATAAAATAATAGTTATTAATTTTGGAGGAAGAATGAAAAAAAAATACTTTTTTCGTTCGTATTTTCGACATATCTCCTTGTGTTTTTACTCAAATTTTAGGCAGGAGAGATCGTTGAATGCGGAATTTAATTCTGCATCCAACGAGTACCCACAATGCATACTTTTGATGGACCCTGCTACCCCAAAAATAAGAAATACCTGAAAAAATGTGATGATGACATCATCATCACATTTTTTTAGGTATTTCTTATTTTTGGGGTAGCAGGGTCCATCAAAAGTATGCATTGTGGGTACTCGTTGGATGCGGAATTAAATTCCGCATTCAACGATCTCTCCTGCCTAAAATTTGAGTAAAAACACAAGGAGATATGTTGAAAATATGAACAAAAAAAGTAGTTTCCTTTTATGACAAATATGTCAATTCAACCATTATGGTTGACTCATTTTATTGAAATTCTATTGGTTCTTGAATTCCAACTCACAAAAATTATTTTTGGCGCGTTTTCTTATAAGGCCCATTTTAGACCCCAAATTTCCTCTAATGAATCACATCACAAGAGACAAGAGACACAAAAAGTTTTGATTGGGGAAACCATAAATGGAGAAAACCCCGCAACTTCCTCAAAGATAGAATCAACACCAAAATGGTAAAACCAGAAAACAGTAAGATGCACTCCCGACAGCAGTAGTCTTCTTCTTCTGTTTAGTCCCAGTATTTCCTTCCTCACTAATGCGCCACACTTGAGTGAGTGAGTGATGTATGTTGCAAGTGATAAATAGAGAGGCTCTCACTCTCTATTTATATTCTTCCGTTCACTTGAAGTGCACTCAATCATGTCGGCCTTGCTTACCAATTACTTACTAGAGCCTACATCTCTATGAGTGTATAATAACTCTAGTGCCCCACCACTTGTGGGGACTTTGCCTCCTCCGACCAATAGGAGGGTAACACAATGGTGGGGACTATTGCCCCGACTTACAATGACTCACCTAGGGTCGACTTCAATAGGATAGTCTAATAACCCAAGGGCACCACAACTATGGGGACTTTAACCCTTGACCAATATGAGGGTTACCCACAACGACTTGACATGACTTTCTCATTATAGAAACTTTCTGATCGGAACATCGGGGCATGACATGACTCAAAAACATTACAATATATCCCGGAATAAACATCGGGTTACAATAGATAAGAAATACATTCCGAAGTTACAATTACATCAACAAAGGCGTGATTTAATATTCTTACTGAGTACTAAACTCTTTGATGTTTATACTAATCGTCAAATGTAAAAAAAATGCTTAAAATATTTCTTTACAAACATAGCAAGTATGGCAGAATTATCCAGTCAATGGTCTAGTTTAAATTGTACAAAAATTACTAAATTCACGTCTTGCTTGAATTGGCTACTACACAGTGTAATAAAATGATAAAGAGTTTATGTACCAAACTCCCACTTCATTACTTCAAAGTTTAGGGGATTATAACTTTATTGCATACTACAATCAATTAATTTATACTACATTAGAGGGTTAAATTCCTCTGTACTATAATCGCTTGAAAAAATAACATCCAGCTGTGACTAATAAATATCATTATCAATTTCAAGGTTAAACCCTTAAACT
>LPNX010273455.1:4809-24082 GCA_001517045.1 Pseudotsuga menziesii
GTTTTGCTTGTTATTCTCTCAGTGAAAAGATCCTAAGATCATAATGCTAGCTTAATGTGATGAAAAACTAACACAAGGTTCATGGAAACACCAATGGATTCACATTGGCAAAAATAGAAGAATATTTTAAGATATATTAGTGGAACAAGAGATTATGGCATCTTATATTCAAAATAAGATTATTTCATTATAGTTGGGTACATAGATAGTGATTTTGTAGGTAGCATTGATGATAGAAAAAGCACATCCTAGTATATTTTCCATCTTGGTTCAGGATCCGTCTTATGGGCTTCCCAAAAACAACATATTGTTACTCTTTCAACTACAGAAGCACAATATGTAGCGGCAAGATCAACAACATGTCAAGTAGTGTAGATAAGAAGAATTGTGTCAGATTTGATGCAAGATCAGGAAGGAGCAACACAAATTTACTGTGACAATAATTCAACAATAGAACTTTCAAAAAACCATGTTTTTCACAAAATGAGCAAACACATTGATACTAGATATCATTTCATCCGAGAACTTATCAACAATGGTGAAATATATCTTGAATTTTGCAAGTTTGAAGATCAATCTGTAGATATCTTCACTAAGCCATTAGCAAAAGAAATATTTGAACATCTAAGGAAAGGTTTGGGCATCATCGAAAACTCAAGCTTAAGAGGGAGTGTTAAATGCTATAACCCTGACTGCACTGAATACAGTAAAACATGCTTGTAAAATTTGCTATAAATATGTAACACCCTGGTTTTGACCCCGTTGCATTAAATGTACATGATGTATATATTGTAATGAATCATGGTGTGGAGCTAAAGGAAAAAGCACCACCATCGATCTAGTTGTGTTATGTTTCGGCGAACGAAATTGTTGCCGATGGTCTATCATGGTATACAGCATATATTAAGTTTTGTCATCATGTAAATATGCATCTTTAATTAAATAACCCAACCAGCTATGTTCGTGGCAACTAAATTGAGAAGGGGCATGATTATCCCAAGGACAAGGGGGGGAATTGTTAAACCTGTAACCAATGGGAAAAAGCCATGTGTCAGCTGTTAAACCCTTTTGACTTGCTCACCTTCCCTTGTCTTATCCAACTACCTCCATTAAAAGTTCTGCTGTTAGTTGGAGCAATTATGGTTGGCAATGGAGTGTGGCAGGACTGTCATTCCTTTCCCACATGCACACTCCACCAGTAGGTTGACCCTCACGTTGGCAAGGAAAATCACCACCGCCATCACTCCATGTGGACTCTCCACTCACACGACTTGCCATTATCCATTGTCTATTCATCCTCACGCAGGGATGAGAGTCTATTCATTCTCATGCACAGGCCTCTTTCCTGTTTGGTCTCACGTAGCCAGGAGAGGGAGCCGTTTTCCATCGTCAATCATGTTCTCCACAGAGAGGTGTCTGGTGTGTCTCCATCCATATACTGGGATCTGGTGTAAATTTCTCTCACGCACAAGTTGGGAGGCTAATTTTCCTTCCCCATTTGCGGTCTGTGTAAGTCTTCTTGGTGGCTTCATTGTCCAGGACGAACTATTGTTTCCCCACGTTGTTGGTTGTGTCTGTTTTACATTTTGGGGCTGTTGTAGGTTGTTTTGGGAGTCATTTTGGCCACGATAGGGCCAAGAACAACTCAAGAATTTTTTTCCTTGCCCGAGCTATGAATCACTTGTGTGATTGCGTGTATGTAGTGGTTGGTCTTTGGATTGTGTTGGGAGCAGGGATGAGGGCTTGGTTTGCTTGATAAACCTGGTGTGTTTTGGAAACCACACAGACAGAGCTAGAGGGATGGATTTCTTCTCCACAACCCCTGAATAGCACTGGAAGTGAAGTTAGGGCCCAAGGGACTATGTAGCAGAGAAGGGACTGATTCCTTGTGTTGGGTGTGTATGGGTGTCTTAGGAGTCAGGCTAGTTCTGGTGCAGGTGTTCCCAACTCTGTAATGGGCTCACCAGCTTAGAATTTAGCCTTTCCCAGCTCCTTGATGGCCTGATAAACCTGACCATGTTGGCTTGGATGTCTTGTTGATGGCTTGATAAACCCAACTGTCTTGGCTTGGCTTTGTTTTGTGTATCCTTGGCTATGTGTAAGCCTTCTTGTTCCTTATTCCTTGGGGAATCATGCCCAATTCAGGGGTGGCAGCATTGCTGAGATATTTAGGAGCATGCTAGCCTATGGTTGGGTGGAACGTTGCAGCGACGTAGCTGGTTGCAGAATGAGTTCTTTATAAGATAAGTAATCTTGACCATTTCATCTCAGTATTTATATTTATGGTTTAATGAATATGATGAACATGTTGAATACTTGTATGAACATATGTTTGCTTCCGCTGTATGATAAATAATCATTTATGCATGTTCTATTTCAAAGCATTTTCTTTCAGTATTTTATGTACATTCATGTTCATGGGGCGTTTAGCCTGGATGTTTAATGTTATGGTAGCATCCTTTTCGTCAATTGGAGGGTCGAGGATGTTACAGTGTGGTATCAGAGCTCATGTTGCAGCATGGGCTTGAATGGACCACGAAGATGTAGTGATAGAGGCAGGTGGCCTTCTTCCTAGTAGCAATCAAAAAATTTTGGATAGAAAAACCTCAATCTTCAAAATTTTTCTAAGTGCTGGAACCATCGGCCCATCGAAAGACTTAGTGACAAGTTCTTTCGATGCAGTGGAGCACTTAGTGGGAAGGCCACCCAACGGCCAATGTGGTGGAGGACAGAGGAGAGAGAAATTTAGAAAATTTTCTAAGTGTTTTGGCCATTGGCACATCAGAACACCTAGACAAATGGATCACCGATACTTAGCCGATTGAGTGCCACCGTTGCGGAAGGCTAGTGCTCTAGGCTTCTGACGAGAAGAGACTGTCGATACTGATCAGGTTATGCCTCAGCAGATTGGGCCGTCGATTGAAAGAAGATCGAAGATGATGGGCCACCGTTGCAGCTGCTAATGGAACTATTTCGCCGACGAAAAGAAGAGAATTGAGATGATCAAGCGGTGAAAAGAAAGACTAAAGGGAAAATTTCAAAATTTTCTCTAAGTCCGGGAATCGTCAGCCATCGGTGATGGTTAGTTGAACACATTGCCGACTCCTAGTTAATTCAGTTGACGATGAGTTACGTCGGATGAAGTTAGTGGATTGAACATCCATCGTTGCGGCTGTCTAATGGACTATCCTTCTGAAGGTTAGAGGATTCGACTGCTGATAGTGGATAGAGCTTCTGACAGTCGATGAGTTTATGGTCCACGGAACCTGCAGTGGGATCACTACTCGCCGTTGTGGCTGTTTAGTGGACTATCCTCCCAATGAATAGTGCACCTGATCGCCAATGAACAGTGGAGGAAGCTAGTTGTTTTGACCACCGAAACATCAAAATGTTAGTCAGAATGAGACCTGATTCTGTACCAGGAAATTTTGAGTTTTTCAAGTGGGATTTCTTAGCAAATTTCGACTATTTTTCAATGGGATTTTCAGCTGTTTTTTAGTGGATTTTCAGGTCTGAAAAGGAGAAAGTGGCAGCGATCTTATGTGCCAGATTGCGCAAAAATCATAGATTTACCAAAAAAAAAAAAAAAAGCCCCCTTGACCCCCGTCGTCCCCCTCGGACAGATGTTCTTTGATGAATAAAAGCTTGTGTTTGGGCAAATTTGTTATTTTATGATTTTTCCAGGAGAAGGTAAATAATTCTGATTTATATCAATGTTATGCATCTAACAGTTGTGTTACTAACACGTTTTCATAATCATAGTCACCTTCAAGAGCAATATTCCAGGTAGTGCAGTTTGGTAAGTAAGTTTCAGTTCAATTATGAGAAACCATGATGGATATGATGCTCAGGATTCCTATGAGAGTGCGCGAGTTGCCATGGGAGAAAATGTCCGTAATGGAAATGATGACATAGAGTCTAATGGAAGGAGATTCCAAGAGACGCTACCAAATGTTGCAGCCACCATAAGAAACTTGATCAAATCCCAGGAAGAGCAGCATTAATTGAATGCTGCTATGTTGCAGAGTTTGACAGACTTGCAAAGAAAGATAGACTCTGGACGAGGTACAGTAAGACCAGAAGGCAGTAAGATCAATACTAGGAGAAGGAGAAGGAATTCTAGTGGATCATTTGACTCTGAAGAATCCAGCAGGGATTCAAGTTCTTCTTCTCATAAAGTAAAAAGAAAGAGACACCATAGGGATCGCTCTCGGGATGAATTTAAGAAAGCTAAACCTCCTACATTTGATGGTGAGGTAAAGACTAGACAAGAGGCTGAAGCTTGGCTTCTTGGGATAAAGAAGTACTTTCAAGTGCATGATTATTTAGGAAACATGAAGGCAAGAGTTGCCATATTCAACCTAAATGGAAGGGCATCCATTTGGTGGGAACACTTGAAGCAAGTAAAGAGGATCAGTGAAAGGAGACTTAAGTGGAAACAGTTCAAGAAGTAATTCAAGCAGAAACTGCTCTCTGACAGGTATTATGATGACAAGATTAAGGAGTTCCATGAGTTGAGATTGGGACAACAGACCATGGAAGAGCATGCAAATAAGTTTTTGGAGCTGTTGAGGTATGTTCGGTACATTAGAGATGAAAAAGTGAAGGTCCAGTGTTTTTTGAGTGGATTACCTCAGTCTTACAAAGATAGAATTGAGTTTTATGAACCTAGAACTCTTGAAGAAGCAATAAGGAAGGCTAAGTATTGCTATGAGCAAAGCAAAGGTAAACCGGATTACCATAAAGCATGGGAGGACAAGAAGAATGAGAAGTTTAACCCAAGAAAGAAAGGTTTCAAACCTTCTAACTTCAGGAATCAGCAGAAGCAGCCATCCCAAGCTACGAGTAAACTAGTTGGAGTGACAGGAGAAAAGCCTAAGGATCCACAACAGAATAGAGGACCACTTCAATGTTGGAGATGTGGAGGACCCCACATGCGCAAGACTTGTCCACTCGAGAATGAGAGTGCAAGACCAACTTATAACATTCGAGAAGTAGAAACAGTTGGTCAAGTAGCAAGGGCAGTCCCTAGGATTTATGCAGCATTGGAGGACCGGCATGTAGATCACCAGTCAGCTGTGGTTGAAGTTGTAGGTAAGATTGTTGAGCAATTTGTTTCTATTTTGATTGACCCTGGTTCTACTCACAGTTACATTACTCCTAGAGTAGTGGATATTTGTGCTTTTAGGAAAGTAAAGCATAGGAAGTCTTGGTTAGTCCAGCTAGCCACTGGAACTAAGAGAAAGGTCAGTGAAGTGGTAGAGAAATGTCCATTGGTCATGAATGGATTTGTCACTTGTGTAGATCTGAATGTTCTACCACTTGGTTCCTATGATGTTCTCATTGGAATGGATTGGTTAGAAGCTCACAGGGTGAAGCTTGACTGTTACAATAAGACTTTTGAATGCATGAATGAAGAAGGGAACCTAGTAGTTGTGCAAGGTATTCCAAAGGTGATTTCAGTATGGCAGGTTTCAGCAATGCAGTTAAAGAAGTTCCGTAGGAAAGGTTTCCAGTTGTATGCAGCTCATATTTTGGAGGCAATAGATAATGAAACTCTGAGGTTGAAGGACTATCAGGTGTTATAGGAATTCAAGGATGTGTTTCTTGATGAGATTCTAGGGCTTCCTCCAAAGCGGGCCATTGATTTCACAATTGAACTTGTACCAAGAGCAGCACCAGTGTCCAAGGCACCCTACAAGATGAGTACATCGGAGATGCTAGAATTGAAGATGCAACTACAAGAGTTGTTGGAAAATAAGTATATCCGGCCAAGTGTGTCTCCTTGGGGAGCACCAGTTATGTTCGTAAAGAAGAAAGATGGTACACACAGTTTGTGTATTGATTACAGACAGTTGAACAAGGTTACTGTGAAGAATAAAAATCCTTTGCCTAGGATTGATGACCTCTTTGATCAAATGAGAGGAGCAAAGGTATTTTCCAAAATCGACTTGAGGTCTAGTTACCATCAGGTGAGAATCAAGGATGAAGACATTCATAAGACAGCCTTTAGGACAAGGTATGGGCATTATGAGTTTGTAGTGGTACCATTTGGCCTCACGAATGCACCAGCTACATTTATGTGCCTTATGAATAGTGTCTTTAGCAGGTATTTGGACAAGTTTGTTCTTTTTTTCCTTGATGACATTCTTGTTTATTCTAAGAATGAGGAAGAACATGAAGAGAATTTGAGATTGACATTGAAATTTCTTAGGGAGCATCAATTGTATGCAAAACTAAGCAAGTGTGACTTCTATAGAGATAGAATTCAGTACTTGGGTCACATTATCTCAGAGGAGGGTATATTTGTGGACCCTGAAAAGATTGAAGCCATTATGAATTGGCCTACTCCAAGAAATATGACAGATGTAAGATCTTTTATGGGACTTGCAGGATACTACCAGACGTTCATCAAGGGATTCTCCAAACTTGCACATGCCATCACTTATTTGCAAAATAAGGGGATGAAGTTTGAATGGACATCGAGGTGTGAAGAAAGTTTCCAGTGGTTGAAGAATCTTCTCACCAGTGCACCCGTATTGAAAGTTGTAGATCCGGAGAAAGATTTTGTGGTGTGTACCGATGCATGTGGACAAGGGCTTGGAGGAGTCCTTATGCAGGACAACCACATGATATGTTATGAGTCAAGAAAGCTGAAAGAGCATGAGAACAACTATGCCACTCATGATTTAGAGCTTGCAGCCATAGTACATGCCCTCAAGATGTGGAGGCATTACTTGATGGGTAGAATATTTGAGCTCAGAACAGACCATTGTAGTCTGAAGTATCTATTTGATCATCCTACTATGAATGTTAGGCAAGCAAGATGGCTGGAATTTTTATGTGAATTTGATTTTGAAATCAAGCACATAAAAGGGAAAGAGAATAAGGTAGCTGATGCACTCAGTAGGAAGGTACATGAAATGCATGTGGCATCTCTTAGTATTTTCCAATCAGATTTGAGGCAACAGATTGTTAGTCATGCTGCTGGAGATGAATTGTATGAGCAGGTAAAAGACAAATTGTAGCAACAAAGTCTTGAGAAGAGGTATGAGGGATATAAATTGGAAGAAGATGGAATTCTCACTTATAAAGGTAGAATTTATATTCCGAATGTAGCAGGTTTGAGGAGAGTTGTTATGGATGAAATCCATCAAGCTTCGTATTCTAGTCACCCAGGATATCAGAAGACAATTGCTACAGCTAGAAAGCAGTACTTTTGGCCAGGAGTGAAAAAGGATATGGCTGAATACATTTCAAGGTGTATGAAATGTCAACAGGTAAAGGTTGAGTTGAGCAGCAACACCCTATAGGTTTGTTGCAGCCTTTGCCAGTTCCGGAATGGAAATGGGAAGTTATTTCCATGGATTTTATTACAAGATTGCCAATGACTTAGAGAAAACATGATTCCATCATGGTTGTGGTAGACGAGTTGACAAAGGAAACACATTTTATACCAGTTAAGTATACGCATAAGACTGATGACATTGCAAAGATCTTCATGAAGGAGATTTTCAAATTGCATGGATTGCCTAAAGCAATAGTCTCTGACAGAGATGTCAAGTTCACTTCCAACTTTTGGAAGGGGTTGTTTGCAGATTTGGGTACAAAGCTAAACTTTAGAACTACATACCATCCTTAGACAGATGGGTAAACAGAGAGAGTTAATCGGGTTCTTAAAGACATGCTTCGCATGTACGTGATGGACAAACCAACCAGGTGGGAAGATTACTTACACTTGGTAGAGTTTGCTTATAACAATGGACAACAGGCATCCTTGGGGATGAGTCTATATGAAGCTTTGTATGGAAGAAGGTGTAGGACACTAGTGACTTGGGATAATCCAATGAGCAGGATTGTGCTTGGGCTAGAATTGCTCAAGGAAATGGAGCAAGAGGTTGTGAAGATCAGGAAGAATCGGAAAGCAACACATGACAAATAGAAAAGCTATGCAGATAAGCATAGGGTGAATAGGGAGTTCAGTGTTCGGGATCATGTTTACCTCAGAGTGAGGGCAAAGAAGAGTTCCTTAAAGCTTGGAAATTGTGCCAAGTTGTCACCAAGATATTGTGGGCCATTTGAAGTGCTTGAAAGAATAGGGCCAGCTACATATTGAATTGCATTGCCTACTAGCACTAGGGCTCATAATGTATTTCATGTTTATTTGCTTAAGATATATGTACATGATCCTAACCATGTGATAAATTGGGATGTGATTCAGGTGGAACCCGAGGGAGAGTTCCGAATCGAGCCAATGCGCATCCTCGACAGGAAGGTCACAATGCTCCGGAATCAGGCCATAGGTCAGGTAATGGTGCAATGGGAGCACTATGGACCTGAAGAGGCTACATGGGAGCTGGAGGATGCCATGCGGTTGGCACATCCATTTTTGTTCAATTTTGCGGAACACTAAGGCGGTACCAGTGTAGCATTTTGTTCAAATTTTGTAAAGCACTGAGGACAGTGTTATTGAAGGGGGAGGGGAATGTAACACCTCGGTTTTGACCCCATTGCATTAAATGTACATGATGTATATATTGTTATGAATCGTGGTGTGGAGCTAAAGGCAAAAGCCTCACCATCGATTTAGTTGTGTTATGTTTCGGCAAACGGAATCGTTGCCGATGGTCTATCATGGTATATGACATATATTAAGTTTTTTCATCATGTAAATATGCATCTTTAATTAAATAACCCAACCAATTGTGTTTGTGGCAACAAAATTGAGAAGGGGCATGATTATCCCAAGGATAAGGGGGGGAATTGTTAAACCTGGAACAAATGGGGAAAATCCATGTGTCAGCTGTTAAACCCTTTTGACTTTCTCACCTTCCCTTGTCTTATCCAACTACCTACATTAAAAGTTCTGCTGTTAGTTGGGGCAGCTATGGTTGGTAGTGGAGTGTGGCAGGACTATCAGTCCTTGCCCACACACACACTCCACCAGCAGGTTGACCCTCACGTTGGCAAGGAAAACCATCACCGCCATCACTCCATGCGGACTCTCCACTCTCATGACTCACCATTCTCCATTGTCTGTTCATCCTCATGCAAGGACGAGAGTCTGTTCATTCTCATGCACATGCCTCTTTCCTGTTTGGTCTCACATAGCCAGGAGAGGCAGCTGTTTTCCATCGTCAATCGCGTTCTCCATAGAGAGGCATCTGGTGTGTTTCTGTCCATATACTGGGATCTGGTGTAAATTTCTCTCACACACAGGTTGGGAGGCTTATTTTCCTTCCCCATTTGCAGTCTGTGTAAGTCTTCCCGATGGCTTCGTTGTCTAGGATAGACTATTGTTTCCCCACATTGCTTTGTTGTGTCTGTTTTACATTTTGGGGCTGCTGTAGGTTGTTTTGGGAGTCATTTTGGCCATGATAGGGCCAATAATGACTCAAGAATTGTTTTCCTTACCCAAGCTGTGAATCGCTTGTGTGACTGCGTGTATGTAGGGATGAGGGCTTGGTTTGCTTGATAAACCTGGTGTGTTTTGGAAACCACACAGACAGAGCTAGAGGGCTGTCTTTCTTCTCCACAACCCCTGAATAGCACTGGAAGGGAATTCAGGGCCTGAGGGGCTGTGTAGTAGAGAAGGGACCGATTCCTTGTGTTGGGTGTGTGTGGGTGTCTTAGTAGTCAGTTTAGTTCTAGTGTAGGTGTTCCTAGCTCTGTAATGGGCTCACCAGCTTAGCATTTAGCCTTTCCTAGCTCCTTGATGGCTTGATAAACCCGACCATGTTGGCTTGGCTATCTTGTTGTTGGCCTGATAAACCCAACTGTGTTGGCTTGGCTGTGTTTTGTGTATCCTTGGCTATGTGTAAGCCTTCTTGTTCCTTATTCCTTGGGGAATCATGCCCAGCTTGGGGGTGGTAGCATTACTGAGAGATTTAGGAGCATGCTAGCCTATGGTTTGGTGGAACGTTGCAGCGACGTAGCTGGTTGCGGAATGAGTTATTTATAAGATAAGTAATCTTGACCATTTCGTCTCGATATTTATATTTATGGTTTAATGAATATGATGAACATGTTGAATTCTTGTATGAACATGTGTTTTCTTCCGCTGTATGATAAATAATCATGTATGCATGTTCTAGTTCAAAGCATTTTCTTTTAGCATTTTATGTACATTCATGTTCATGGGGCTTTTAGACCATATGTTTAATGCTATGGTAGTGTCCTCTTCGCCAGTCGGAGGGTCGGAGATGTTACAAAATAGATCATTTCAGAGTTGCATAAGGAAGACTTGTAACTTCCTCCTTTGCTTAGTAAAATTCTAAACATAAACTCATATGTGATTGTATTTATTTTGTTTTTAGTTTTATTCTTCCAATTTCTTCCTTCAAATACAATTCTTTCATTATTGTTGGGATGCTTAGACTCGTTGTATGTATGAGAAGGGTCAGAGCAGCCATAGTCATCCGACTAAGAAATTGAGAGTAATTGTTATTGCCATCATAAGGGTTTCAAAACATCTCTGAACCTGCCCAAAATCCGCCATGATTTTAGCAAATTTATCTTCGCAGGCGGGCTTGTATGAATCTGCTCAAACTCTACCATGGTTTTAACATTTTTATATCAGCAGGAAGGCACTCATCTTACTCATAGTTCAGTTAATCGTAGTATCAAGAGGATATTTATTTCTGGAAAAGGACGAGATCGACCTTTTTAACTAGTGAGCCCATTACCATAACATATTTGTAATAAGATCCATGGCACCTGGAAAGAATTGGAACTGCGTTCAGGAACCATGGAAACATTGCATACTTTACAGTAAACCCAACATTTACATACAAATAAAGTAAGAATGCAATGAAAAATAATACATCGAAGAAATTGCACAAGTTATGATTATCAATCAAAAGCAGTGAATAGTTAATTGAACAAAAAAAAATGGATTACTTGTATAGAATTGTAAATGAAATAAATTATGCAGAGAAACAATTCTAGCAGATGAAGATGAATAACTTATCATCTATTCGTTGGGATTCTTGTGTGGACGTAACAACTTCATAGCTTGTCGGTAAATGGAAACTCAAACTCCAATGGCCCATTCATTTCTAATACAAATTTGAACTATGTATGGTGATCTTTATGTTTGAAAAGCTATCTTATATTTCATTGCTAATCGTTCACACCAATCCTGGATAACTCAAACGATCAGCTCAAACAACCAATTTTTCATTGACACTAACATGTCATGTTATAAGAAAACTTCTAATAACCCAAAATCTCCAAATATGAAATCCACAACTACTAGAAAAATTAGTATGTAACACTAGGCACTAAAACTTCCAATCAAAATCTATTTCTTATTGAACACAATCCTTGGTATATGGAAATCAAGATATATTTTTAATCTAAGTAACATGCAATAACCCTCTTGAGAAAATATGATGCTTGATATAGTTCAATCAAAGTTATAAAATCCTCTATATTCAATAAAAATATTACTAATCTTAACTGAAATTTCTGTTAAAATTTAATGTCCAATAATAATAATACTTATTCTTGTGTACAATCTTAACTATGCATGTCAATTGGATGTAATTTGAATGGTTGATAGGAATGATTTTAACCATCCCCACATAGGATGAATTCCCATCACAACTTTAAATATATGTAGTGCCAACAGTCTCTAAACAGTTTCTCTAATTCTTTGTAGCATGCTCACAATGTCAATCATACTAGGTCGTTCTTGAGGAGATTCTTTTGTGCAAGACAAACCAAGACTTAAAAGCTGAGTGCCACAATCAAGCTCATTTTCTTTATTGATTCTCTTACTAATAGTGCTCCTCAATAAACTCTTATCCACCACTTTTCTAACTTGGTATGGAAAAGCAATACTAGCCCATTTTTGCAAGGTCATTCCTTCCACAAACATGTTGTGGGTGGGTCTCTTTTTAGTCAATATCTCTAACAGCAATATTCCATAGCTATAAACATCACCTTTTGTTGTGACACGGCCTTGGAGTCCATATTCTGCATTCAAATATCCTTATTAGTAATAAGGCTTCCAAGTCACAATTTTAATAGAAATAAGACATCCTCATAAGATAGTTTCTAATTTACAATTGTTAATGAAAATATGAAAAATTGTATGATATTATGTAAAATAATACCTGGAGGAATGTAACCCATGGATCCTTTGAGTGCATTGGTGGAAGTGAAAGTTGAATCCTCAATATTTTCAAAATATATTGTAGCAATGCCAAAGTCTATTAAATATGTTGTCATATCTTCCCCAAGGACCACATTGCTAGGTTTAATATCACAATGAATCACTTGCACAAAACAATAGTGATGAAGATAGGCAATACCATGTGCAATGTCTATTCCTATATTCAACCATTGAATCAAACCCAAGCTGCTTTCTTCATCCCCGCTAGGATATAACCACTTTTCCAAACTTCCATTTGGCATTAGCGGGAATACCAAAGCTCTAAAGTTTAGGTTTGAATAAGAGGCCATTATTCGAATGAGATTGCGATGTTTCACTCTCCCCAAAACATTGCATTCTCTATCAAAACTATTGTGAGCCCTTTCATTCTCCAAATTAAGAAGCTTGACAGCGATAATCGTGCCATCATTCAAAACCCCTTTGTACACTTTCCCATAACTACCAACTCCTAACAAGTTAGCATCACTAAATCTATCTGTTGCATTCATGAGCTCTCGATATGAGATTTTTTGATGGCCCACATTTAAAGGTCCCCAAACATCTCTAGAAATATTTCTCTTCCCATTTTGTCTCCACAAGATTCCAAAAAACAAGCACCATACAACAAAAGCTGTAACTGCAATAGGAAGTATGATCACTTTTATCAAATGCAAAAGCCTTTTATGTTTGCTAGCGTAGCATGGTGGCAAACTTACCCAACTTCCACAAAGACGAGCATTTCCTATAAATGCATTGGCGCCAATATTTTTGAAAACACCATCTTGAGGAACCTTTCCTGATAACTTGTTAAAAGAGAAATTCAAGTGGTTGAGCATTTTGAGATTTTCCAATGATATGGGTATTCCACCAGACAAGATATTGAAGGATAAATCCATGTTCTGAAGATTTTGAAGCTCACCTAGGGAATCTGGTATGGGACCTTCAAGTGTATTGCAAGAAAGATTTATGTATTCTAGTGTTGTGGAGCTTCCTAGTGTAGTCGGAATGTTCCCTGTTAAATGATTGGCTGAAATATCTATAGCTTTAACGTTAGTCATCTTGCTTAAATCCAAAGGCATAGGGCCCTCTAATAAATTGTTTGAAAGGTTGAAATACAATGCCAAATTTGCAAGACCTGCAACCTCTGAAGGTATGCGTCCACTGAGCCTGTTATATGATAGGTCTAGTTGAAGTAACTTCACACATTTCCCTAGATTTGCAGGGATATGCCCCGATAACTGGTTCTCATTGAGATTTAGATATATTAGCTGCTGGAGATTGGAAAGAGAATCAGGGATTCTTCCAAAGAGATTATTTTTCCCTAGATTTAGAAGGCCTAAGGTTTTGATTTGCCCAATCTCCATTGGGATGTTTCCTTGTAAATTGTTAGATCCCAGATATAACCTTTCCAACTTTTGAAGCATATTAAGAGAGGAAGGGATTGCTCCTGTAAAAAAATTGCTCTCTAAATCAAATAACGTTAAACCAGTTAGGTTTCCAATCTGTGGAGGTATTTCTCCTGACCATTCATTGTCACCCAAGTATATGACATCCATTTTTGAAGAAAGGTGGCCAGCAGAAAAGGGCAAACGTCCCGTGAAACGGTTAGAACGTAATGCTATTGTTTGCAGGATGGAACAGTTACTAAGAGCACTAAGAATGGGTAAGCTGGTTGTGCTGCCGCTAACCAATTGATTCTTGTGTAAGTAAAGGTGTTGGAGCTGCGTTAACTTACCCAACTCCATGGGCACTACTCCGCTGAGCTGGTTTCTCCCTAATTCGATCACCTGAAGCTTCGTACAATTGAAGAGGGAAGCGGGAATGCTGCCACTCAACTTATTACCAAACATATATAGACCTGTCAACCGAGTGTTCTTGCTACACAACTCCCCTGGAATGTGTCCAGTTAATTGGTTATCAGCCAAAGTCAATTGTCTGAGCATTGTGCAGTTTGAGAAGGTAGAAGGAATCGGGCCTCTCAGACGGTTATTGAACATATTGATGTCGCCGACTATACTTAGCAGACCTAATTCGGAAGGAACGAGACCATGAAGCTGGTTGTTTCTCAAGTTGATGTAGTCCAAAGAGGATATGTTTCCTAAGCATGCGGGAATTACACCCGTCAAATGATTATAGCCTAAGTGAATGTATTGTAAGTTGGGGAGAACACAGAGCTGGGACGGAATGTTGCCTCTCAAATTGTTAGAGTACATAGACAAGTTATGTAAGCTTCGGCACCCACCAAGAGGGAGCGGAATAGATCCTTCAAGTAGATTCCGAGACAGGAGAAGCATCTTTAAGCGAGAGAGACTCCCTAGTTGATAGGGAATGCGACCATGAAAGCTGTTATTGCGAAGGTCGAGTATTTCAAGAAAGGAGAGATTGGAGATATGAGGAGAGATTGTACCTTCTAATCCCATGCTCAGCACTTTGAGGGAGACCACTCGCTGTGGGCAAGAGCTATCCATTGAGCTGCAGAGCATTTAATGCTGCTGCAGCTCAATGGATAGCTTTTTGCCTAGCTGTGTGCTTGACTGCATCTGACGCCTGGCCAGTCGCAGAAGGAGACATTTGGTTTCCAAGAAGTGCGTAATGATTGGGACGTATCATACCCAGTAATTGCTGACATGAATCGAAGCAGAGGCTCTCGATCAGAACTTGAAGTATTGGTGAAATAAGGAGGCGTGGAAAACCCAAAAGGAATGGTGAAGAGAAGCAAAGAGAAGAAGAGCAGAGGCGGCATTCTCAAGAAAGAAGGACCGAAATGTATCTCCATCTCCAACTATGATTGAATGGTTTGTGCAAATATAACAACAAGGACAGCTATAAATAGAAACTGAATTCATCGCATTAATATTCAAAGGCTTGGCCCATCGCCAAATTTTTCGGGGCAAAGCGTCAAATTTAAAATTAAGGCTCCAATATTCCCTACAACTTGGAAATTATATCGATCTATCAGAGATTAACATAACTCGATTTCTTCGAGCAACCTTCATTAGTTTTGACGCGTCTAATACTTCGACAGATTTTGCAAAGATTGTCTTATCAATTTTTTGGAGCAACCTTTATTAGATTTGGCGCGTCTAATAATACGACAGATTTTGCAAACATAGTCTATTAAAGTCTAGTAGTGGCACGAATTTTAAAAGAATGAAGCCCAACCCAAGTGACCCGGAAAAGTTTGCAATCCAGAAAACTCGGAAAAGTATACCTCCTCCATCTCTTTCAAAGTCTGTTATAGTTTGACACTTCTTGTTCTTATACGCTATATCAAAACTTCGGAAAAACAATTTTATTTTTTATGTATTTTATATGAAGTAATATTCAAAGTCTAATATGACATTGCTAGTAAATGGTATCTCAAAAAATTGGAATAGTATTCCTCCATTTCAACCTTCTAGATAAAACAATTCAAAGTTGATTCCTATAAATTGGAATAGTATTTATCGTGTCCCATAAATTCGGAAAAAGCATATTTCAATATTATTAATATTTATTTCATGGGTCGCTATGAGTATCTTCTCTTTAGTGCAGTTGGGGATATGTCAAAGTAGCCAATCACCCGGACCAAAGATAAAAGAAGACCCTACCAATTTTTTTGACCGTGGATGGACACTGGAGAGAATATCGGACAGAGGAGGAGAGTCAGGAGACCCGAGAGAGGGGTTATAAAATCGAGAAACTTCCTTGCTAAGAAAATTCTCGATTTTCACGTGAACTAGTGGATGACTTGGGTGGGGTCAGGCCTCGAAATTCAATTTTCATGTGCTTGTCAATAAAAAATTTAATGACGGTTTCAAGTTTTTAGTGCCTATCATTTGACGGTTTAACCAATTTTGCTGACTGTCAATTTATTTAAGGTAACCAAATTATAAAATTTTAAAGGAGAAAATTTTAGAGATTTCTTTTGGAAAAATCTAAAAGACTAATAATACAATTAGAAACACAAAATATAAATAAATACAATACACCTACAGTGAAATAAAGAGCTGACTTAACATAATGGCTAATAATTGTTGGCTAAGTTTTAGTAGTTTATATAGGTATTAAAAATTTTGATGGATATTTAAACTTATAAACGTCAAATAGACTGTTTAAATATTTTTTTACCTGTCAATGTTGACGGGTTATTAAAAATCTTACATGTCAAATACGTGTAAAAATGAGAAAAACGTTCTGTGAAACGTCAAATTCCAAGCCTGGGTGGGGTGAACAAGAGCCGTTTGCCACCTCTTTCTTCTCCAAAATGTCGCTAACAGTCAAGGTTCCTGTGAGGAAATCGGACAGTGTATAGGCATGTGGAGGTTTTAGGGCCATGGAAGCTGGTCCCTTAGCTCTGGAATACTACCAATAGGCCAATACAATTCACCTAAAGTTAGAACGTCGCCCTCAAACATGGCACATGTGAGGTCTCGAAGTTGATCCTTCCCCATCAAATGCGTGCCCAAGTGTGAACAAGCTCCTCTAAAGGTGAATGTGGACCTCTAGGCATGTTACACCCTCCAACAACCATGAGAAAATGGGCAATGAAAGTATGAAGCAACATGTGTGGGGTATACAAGAAGGTCACACCATCATGAAAGCATATGTGCCCATATGTGGGGTATCCAAGAAGGTCACATCACCATGAAAGCATATGTGCCCAAAATGTAGGGGAAGCCCACTTGGAACTAGATGGTGACCGCATGTTAAATATATACCTTAAGTCTAGGGCACATGCTCAACAACCTCCTTAATGGGTTTCTAAGGAGTAACCACTATAAAATAGACTACTTGCACTTTTTTGACTATTTTTTTCTAACTTCAGCATTGATATTTTTGTTGAAATCGTGATTTTGACTGTTCAAATTGCAATTTTTAGTGAAAAAATGGATTCAACGCCCTCAATTATGCATAGGGCACCCCAAGTATACTATTCCAACAACCTAAAACCGCAATTTCAACAATTTCACCCAGATTTTGGCTGAAAAATTTGTTGCAGAATGGGTGTCAATCGTTGATCGTTTAGCTTACACCCTATAAAAATATGTGCAAATAGTTACACGCAAGGAGAAGGGGTCAATCCATTATTAAAAAAAAGACATTATAGGCCAACGAGAAAACCAACAAACTCAATGAAAGGGAAACTCTTGGGAACCATATCTAGGAAACTCTTGGGAACCTGATCCTTAGGGTTAGGAATATTGTCTTCATATTCACGTGTAATTTATCAAGAGTCATGGTGAATATGAAGAGTCGAGAGGGAGTCCAAAAGGCCACTTGGAAGATGAAACCAAGGGTCACTTCTCATTGTATATATATGTATATTTGTCCATTTGAATTTGTGCTTTCATGCTATTTTGCTTGGTTGTGTTATGCATTGATGTGTATTTGGATTTTCTTAGCCAATTTCTCTATTTCCCCAGTGGGTAACTTAACAGTGGTACTCGAGCCACTTTGAGCACTGTGCCCTGCTTGAAAATGTGCCAGACTTGCATATTGTCCACGATCAGTTGCCAACTATGCATTTCTTTCGAAGCTACTCCCCCCTATGCTTACGATCTATAGAAATATGAAAACGTGCCCTTATGTCTGCTACAAAATTCACTCTCTGTCATAATTGTCTCATCTTCTAGTGTAGTGGATTCTTACCTCTACCACTATAGTTATTGTTTAGATTTAAGGACGAGAGCTTGCTTATGTAAAGAGTGGTGTGTTTGGAACATTGTCAAAGTTGCAATCTATGCATGGAGAAAACTATCCGATCAAATTGAGTGTGTTCTTATTGATGAGGCTACCAACCAAAGATGGTGTGTGCGATATTTCTATCTATGTCATGAAAGATTCCATCTAGACAAGATTTCAAAATTGGTGTTGTACATTGAATGAATTATTGTGTTGGAAGTGACGATGGTTGTGTTTATCTATGCATATAGCTTGCTCCCTCCATCTCATGATTTGTCTTACGCAGGGAAACCCTAATCTAAATATTGGTACATTGACGTATATTGATGGAGTTTACATCTATGTGGAGTTAGGGTTATCTGCTACAATGTGCACCAAACAGTCGTGAGGCACTCCAACAGCACAGGGGATTCACTTGTTGACCAATATCATAGCACGTTAGTTCATATTGTGGGTTTTAAAATGATCAAAAATTCAACCAATATATTGCAAGTATTGGGGGGGATAAGGGGTTTAAGGTGTGGGGATAGGGTGGTTTATAAGGATTTGGGTATAAAAAAGGGTGGGGGGAAGATTTTAAGTATTGGTAGGGGGTTTCAACAAAAAGAGTTTGGGTCAATATTTATCGAAATTAAGGGTATTCTTTAATATCCTACTATTGCACGTGCTATATGAGAGGTTCACCAACAGACACACACTACAACGTAGTACTAAGAAATCTCAAATGTTAGGTTCTCTCTGCAAATGACTTCAAAGCTTTCATCTTTGTGTTCATACTCATTGATGCTATGTTCTATTTTCCTAGGTGTATGCAAGCTAATGAGGGCCTCTTTTGACACGTTAGATGCAATAGAAAATAAAAAAAGCATGCATCCATCAACTTACATGGATATTTTGAGACACATACATAATGAATCTTGCGATGAGTAAAAAAGATGAAATGTAGGAAATTGAATGATGTTTCCAAATATATAATTTTTTCCTAGTGAAAAAGTTATCTATATCTAAAGTTTGATCTTTTTTAACTGACGCTTTTTTATTTTTGGGACAAATTACAAGGTATATGTTTTTGTGAGTGCATCCTTTGAGTGCCTAGATGATGGAATTGACTTAAAAAAACTTGTAGACATACATAGAATAGCTAGCACTGTTCCACCAATATTTTTTCCCTATATATATATATATATATATATAATAGTTTAAAAAAAATGTATGGTGCACTAAAGGACACCAACCTCTACATGCTATAAAAAACATGTTTTGAAATAATTGCATCAGGGCCTTCAAAGGTTGCACCCACACTTGACATACTGTGTTCAAGGTTTGATCATATATATAATTATCTAAGTGATCAAACCTTGAACATAGTATGTAAAGTGTGGGTGCAGCCTTTGAATGCCTCGATGCAATTATTTCAAAACATGTTTTTTATAGCATGTAGAGGTCAGTGTC